>JAHXMQ010012337.1:109502473-109523761 GCA_020466415.1 Ammodramus savannarum pratensis | reverse complement strand
GTCTGTCTGTGTGCTCTCAGGGCAGGGACAGGCAGCAGGGGCCAGCTCTGGGTCCATTCCCATCCCTGCAGCCTCTGCAGTGCCAGCCTTACCCCACTCCCCGTTCAGAGCCCTGCAGCAGCAGCAGCACTGCAGAAGGGGACAGGTGACACTCACAGGCACGTGCTGATGGGCTGGAAGGGGCACCTCGAAGGGAATGTCTGTCTGCTGAAAATCAGAGTGGTCCAGGGAGTCCAGGTTGCCCTCCTCAATGGCCTGCAGAGAAGGGCAGAGCAGTGGCAGTGCCAGCTGCAGCGCTCACAGCACAGCCCATGGCCAGCATGGCACTGCCCGCTGGTGCTGGGCTGCCCAGGCCCTCCTGCCACCCCTGAGCACACTCTGCAGTGTCCCAGATCTGCCCTGTGCAGTGCCTTGCAGAAGGGACAGTTGTAATTGGGCGCTTTTGTTTTCCCCAGCTGCTGCTGGCAGCCCCTCAGAGTGGGCACAGTGAGGTGTCAGCCCCTGGATTTGGGGTTTCTGGTGCACAAGAAGGGACTGAGGGGACTCCCGAGTCCTCATCACAGGGACACAGCACTGGGCCATGGCCTCCACCTCCCAAGCAGCTTTTCCTCCCTTGGAACAACTTGAGTGATCCCCCTGAACGCTGCAATGGCATCTGCAGCCACAAGGATTTCAGGCCTGGATTGCCAATGTGCTCTTTGCTGCCACGTGCCCGGTGGCACTGGCATGCCCAGGTGATGTGGGCACAGCATGGCAGGGCCCCCCACAGGCACACGCTGGGTGGGTCTGGGGGCTCTCCCCATCACTCCAAGCTCCAAAGTGCTGCCCTGCAGGAGCCTCAGGTGAGCCCTGGCCAGCCTGGGGTCTGCAGCGGCCCTGTGGCAGCGATGGCACTGGCACTGTCCCCTCAGAGAGCCAGCCCTGCCCGCCCCACAGGGCATACTCACATCTGACAGGTCCAGGAAGCGGTTCAGGAACACAAATGCCATGTTCTCCCAGCTGACTGCCTGGTGTGGAGAGGAGCCCTGCGTGAGTGTGGGCAGCTCATCCTTGAAGCAGTTTTGTTTTGTATCCCAGTATTTTTCCCAAATGGTTCATCCCAGACTGTTTATCCCTCCCCTTACCTGTGTAATCCCTTTCCCTTGCTGAGATCACCCCCAAATCCCCACCCTGGCTCTGTCAATCACTCAGCATCCCATCCCCTCCATCCAGAAGCTTCAGTCCAGGATGTTGTGATCAGCCAGAGGCCAGGGGTCAGCCCCCCAAGCCTTGCCCCATAAATGTCCATCCCCCAGTCCCCATCCCTTAGGGTCACTTATTGGTCAGTAAAATGTTATCTGCTTTTGGTTTCCACTCCCTTTGAATGCAGCCTTGGCACACATCCTCAGCCAGCTCTTCTCCCAGAGCCAGGGCTGGAAGGATGTGGCTCCGTTTGTGCCACAGTGCCCAGCCAGCCCATCAGCACAGAGTGCAGACTGGCACCATGGCCAGGGCCTGCAGGTCCCATCTGCTCCCTGCCTGGGCTCTGGCAGCTGCCTGAGGAGCAGCCCCCAGTGAGAGCCCAGGATCTGGGGAGACAAAGCTGAGGGCTCCTGTGGCGTTCCCTGGTGCAGAGGCAGCTCCTACCCTGGCAGCCATGCCAGCCTCATGGAGAGCCTTGTCTGCAGGAGCAGCCCTTACCCTGGCAGCCATGCCAGCCCTTACCCTGGCAGCCATGCCAGCCCTCACCTTGGCAGCCATGCCAGCCTCATAGAAAGCCTTGTCTGCAGGGAGCAGGTCCGTGTGGCGCAGCAGGGAGATGGACAGCTGGGCAGCCATGGTGTCCTGGGCACAGAGACACAACTCAGCACAGAGAAACCAGCCTGGAGGGGATCTCAGGAGATCCCCAGACTCACAGCAAGGGCTCTGCTCCCACACAGGCCTCACAGGTAAAAAAGGTCAAACCCCTCAGTCCTGGCCCTGAGTTCCCTCACTACAGCCCCCATGGGACTGTCACCTGAGGGTGAAATCCCTCTGCTTTAGAAGCCTTGCTATTTTTCACCCAAACACCCCCATCTGAGTCACAGAACAGGTGAGGTTGGGAGGCACTGCTGGCAGTTCCCAAATGCTGCCCCAGCCACAGCAGAGGCAGCTGCAGGCCTGGTTCAGGAACGTGCCTGCTCAGCTTTTGACCATCTCAAGGAATGGAGACTCTCCAGCCCCTCCACAAACCAATTCCAGCCACAGTCTCAGTGAATTTTTCCTTGTATGCAATTATGTCAGAATTTTGGAGCAGGGGTGAGGAACTGAAGGGTAATTTCACTTTTCTGCTGCCAGACACCCATTGTCACACAAGAACTGTCAAGGCCACCCCTTCTTCATGGTCCCAAACAGATGCCCAGCCCAACACTGCACAGCTGTGAGATCTGTGCAGGTCTCCAAGACATCAGACTTGGCTCTTGCATTCTGATGTCTCTGGACCCCCAGCACCCACACACACAGCCATGGGGCAGTCCCATCTTCCCTGTGGCTTTCACTGGGGTTCTTTTCCCTTTCCCAGCCTTCTCCATCACAGCTCTAGTGCCACATCCATCCAGAGCTCTAGAACAATTCCACAATCCCACAGGGATCAAGACTTGAGCAGGGAGGCCAAGAACAAAGCCCAGCACACACGAGATCCCAGGGCCTTGTGATGCCCCCAGAGAGGCCCATGGGCTCCCACAGCCCCACAGGAGGCCCAGCACACAGCACCAGTGCCCGCTGCAGCCCTGGGCACAGGATCTGCTCTGCAGCCCCTGTGTGAAGCCCAGCAGCTCTTGGAGCCCAGGAGAGCAGAGAGGAAGCCATCCCTCTCTTGGGAACATCAGAGTTTTTGTGATTCCTCATTTTCTACTGGCACCTCTGCTCTCACAAGTCATACCAAGCACAAGAATGAGCTCCTGCCCTGGTTTACAGCTCAGCCACAGAGGCTGGGATGGTACCCATGGTAAGCAGAAAACACCAGCTACAGTTCCACCTGCCGTGGTGGGTGCCAGGTTACTGCAGTCCCATTCTGTGCATCCATGATGGGTGATTTATGGCCATAGTGACCCATAACCTGCAGGTACCCATGGGCTCCCCCCCCCATGTGGTTTATGGCCACAGTGCCCCATGAACAGCCCCACACCTGCAGGCAGCCCCCCATGGCCCCCTGTCAGAGCAGAGCAGCCCTCACCAGCTGCGGCAGGCCCTGCGCGGCGGCGCGCGCGGCGCAGTAGTGGCAGACGAGCAGCATCCTCTCAAACTCCTCCTGGGCTGCCGGCTCTGCCTCGCCGCTCCTCGCCAGGTTCTCACACTGAGAGGAGAAAACGAGAGAAACTGAGGGCAGGAAAGCACAAGGCTCCACATGAGACAGGGCAGTCGGCAGAGAGGAGGATCTGGAATATGCAGACACCTCTGGGACTCTGGAAGCACGCTGAAGGGAGGAGGCTGTGGAAGCCAGGGGGAGTCACCAGCACTGCAACCACAGCCAGCACTGCGAGCAGGGGTGGGCCTGCACGCACAAAGGGAGGATTTTCTGATTTTGCTCATGTTTGCAGTAAGTACAGAAACAGAGATAAGGCAATTGTGGCTCTGGCTGGGGTGTTCTGGAGAGGAGTGAGGAGCAGAAGGCTCTCAGCCTCCATGGGGAGAATTCATATTTTCCAGGCCCAGCAGCTCTGTGCTTTCCCCATGCAGGCTGCTGAATGTGGGGTAGGATCAGAAGAGATGTCACGACAGCTCCCATGTCGCAATGACACCTGGAGCTCTGCAAGGGCCAGGGGCCAGACCCACTCCCAGGATCTGGCCTGGAGCACAGGGTCTCCTTTCTGCCTTCTCCAGCTCAGCCACATCCACCTGCCAGGATCCTGTTTCCCTACTGCCCACACTGCCAGCTCTCTGCCCTCAGCCTGTGCCCTGCAAACCCTGTCCCTGTCACCTGTGGAGAGGGGCTGAGCAGGCAGGGAGGCAGGGCACGCTCACCAGAGCCAGCAGCACGTCCCGCAGCTCGGCCCAGCCCGCGTACGCCTCGGCACAGTTCCTGCCAGGGGCATTCACCATCTCCACAAACAGGCGCTTGTAGATGTTGAAATTCTGCAACAGAAAGGACACAAGTGTGGAGGGAGACAGGTGAGGGGCCAGCAGACTGCAGAGCTCTCCTGCTGCCAAGCACAGGCCAGGAAAAGGGCTGCAGGAAGGGGGGCTGGGGACAAGGCAGCAAACAGGGAAGGATGCAGGGATGCTTCCTGCAGCCAATGCTCTCAGAGAGGCAAATGGTTCCTTTTGTTCTGAACTTGGTGCTCAGAACAAACACAAACACTCAACCTCCCCTGCTCCTTCCCATGGAGAATGAGCTGGGAGATTCCATCAGCCCTCTGAGGAACCCCTGCAGGGCTGGGCATGGAGGCAATCCCAGCCCAGGTGGGAGCCTGACCCTGCAGCAGATCCTGCAGCAAATCCTGCAGCAGACCCTGCAGCAGATGCTGCACAGCCCAGGGCCAGCCCCGCTGTGCCCTCCTCACCTGGGGGTTGGCAGGGGCTCCGTGCTGGCTGTACAGGTGCAGGGCTCTGTCCCAGCAGCCCTCACAGATCAGGTGTGTTGCATACAGGGCCACGTACTTGTGCAGCACCTGGAAGCTCTGGAGGAGACACAAAAGCAGCAGCATGAGGCTCCTGAGCTGGGTGGGTTTGGATTCAGCCAGGTGTGCACAGCCCCACACACCTGAGTCCCACAGGGTGACACAAACAGGGAACCAGAGCCACACTGCCCCAAGCACACCTGGGTTTGACTGGGGCCCTGCTGGGCTGGCTGATGCTGTGCTGACCCTCCACACGTGCCAACACAGCTGTTTTGCAGCTGCCCACCACTCCCTGCCAAACACCTGCAGGATGCAGCACCTCTATTATGTGCCAACAAGGCCACCAACCGTAAAGCAGCCCTCGGTCTAACAAAGAAAGTAACTAAAACCCTGGGTGAAGATGTTTGTAAGTTACAAAGTCCATTACCCACACGCTGCCACAGCTCCAGCACTGCAGACCTTCTCAGAGTGCTGCTCACACCAGTGCTGACCCCACAGACCCTGCTGAGAACTGCTGCTGGCCTCACAGAAACTCAAGTGAGGAAAGAGCTGCTCCTCACATGCATAAATATCGTAATGGGAGGAAGAAAATGGCACAAAGTGTGCAACCCTGTTAAAAACTGGGCAATGGAAGCAAGTTCATGATGCAGAAGGAGGACGAGTGTCCCAGCAGATGCCCAGAACCCCAACACCCAGCTGGGTGCTGGTGAATGAAGCACCGTGTTCAGAATAGCCTGGGACACAGGCTGGGTCTGCTCTGTGACCTGTTTGGATAAATGCCCCATTCCTGCTGTACAATCACTGGAGAGCAGTGAGTCAGTGATTGTATTCTGCCCTGGTTATGGAAAAGGATCATGCCAAGGCTCTCCTGGAGGCACGAGCAGACACCAAGATCCTGTCAGACTCAGCGTGGTGCCCACACAATAAACTGAGTCCTTCCCATTAAATGGAGTGTGCAGTTAACTCTGGCTCCTGGTGAGCAGAGCATCAACAGGGGAGCCTCCCAAGAGAACAAGGATTCAACAGAGACCATCTGCACCACAGAGACACCAAGGCCACTCTATGGAATCCAAAGGTAGGTTATTGGAACCAAAGTTATAAACCACAGTCCCAGACATTCACAGAGCTTTTCCAAGGCTCCAGCTGGCCTGGGTGACAGGCTGTGATGTCCCTGCTAACTGCAGATGCTGTTGCCAAGGCTGCCCTGTTGTTCAATGTGAACCAATATCTCACTCCACAGAACTGCTTGCCCTTGGTTACCTCCATGACCAACAACCATTTAACCAATAACTGTTTAACAGCCAATCACCAATCAATAACCATCCCTCAAAGTACATCCTGGTAACAGAGAGCTGTCTTCTCCTGCTACTCCCTTGAAAGAGTGCTGTAAAACAGGTTCATTTTGCTTTTCTCCATTTTATTACTCCGCTGGGGTAATTTTGTTAGTTTCAGGTCAGTAAAACTGAAAAAATGTCAGATTTGCTTTGCTGACTAGGATGCCTCATCCTGACTGACAGCACTGCTCCCAAGAACAGAGAAAGAAGGCTTTCTTCCACAGATCCCTGTTTCCATGGCACCAATTACTTCCAGCCCAAACAACTCATTTAGCTTCTTCCAGTGCTCCATTAATCACAAAATTTAAACACAACACGCTTCCAGGTTCTGGCACTTCCCCACCCAGCCTGCCTGGCACGGTGGGACATGGTGTGGAGCACCCCAGCTGCAGAGCTGCCCACCCATGCAGGCTGCAGCAGCCCAGCTGTGTCCCCAGGCTCACAGAGCACTCACCTGCTTGCCTGCCACCTCCAGGCACTTGTCCCACTGCCCCTGCTTGGCATAGATATCCAGAGCTGCCATGACATCGATTCCCACCAGCTGGGGATGGAAACAGCAGGAATTCACTGTGCAGGCCAGGCTTCCCACTCACACGCACACAAGCACAGGGTCAGCCATTCCTTTTTCCCAGACAGTCTCTGCCCCTCCACAGCATCAAACCACAGAGCCTGAGTGACCCATCTCCACCAGAGGGACCTGCTCAGGCCCAGGTTGGCCCAAGGGAACCTTGTGGAGGTTCAAGTGACAGGAGCTGCCCCTGGGTCAGAGCAGCCCCAAGCACAGAGGCAGCCTGGGTGGAGAATGGAGGGCAGCGCAGAGGGGAAGGGCTTGGGGGTGTTGGTGGGCAACAAACTGGGCATGAGCCAGCAACGTGTGCTTGGAGCAACCCACTCCAGAGCCAGGTGTGCTGCCCAAGGCAGGAGGTGCATGAGATGAGCTTGAGGGGAGCTCTAAGGTCCCTTCCCAGCCAAACCCTCCTGTGGCTCTGTGCTCTGGCACGCAGCAGCCGTGGCTCACAGGCACACACAGACTCCTCACTCGTGCCCACAGTCAGGCTAAAGCATCTGCACAGGCCCTGACAGCCCTGCCCAGCCTGCAGGCACCCCACATACCGAATCCACCTTTCCTTGCTTCTTTAGATACTCCTTGTAACGCTGGTCCACGTACTCCTCTGACCTGTGGGCACAAAGAACCCCACAAGGCAGCAAGACCCACGGCTTGCAGGGGCTGGACCCAGCTCTGGAACCAGCACACCTGCAGCTGTGTCCTGTGTGCTGTGTCCGGCCAGCAGGCTGCTGGGGCACAGATGGACGGGCAAGGAAGGGTCCAAGCAGCTCCTCACAGCAGAATATGTGAGGAGAACAAGGGATCACAGGGCTTCCAGAAGGGAGTGCATGCACAGAGTCATGGCCAGGGAAAGGCAGACAGGGATGGGGGTGAAACCAAAGGGAAAACAGTTTCTGTGGGATGTGTGGCAACAGGAAAGTGCCAGAATGTGAAATGGCTTGGGCAGGGTGGAGAATGGACCCTGTGGAGCATGGGAAAGCCACTGTGGGGAGGACAGGACAGTGCAGGACAGGGAGCAGCTGGGGGTGGCAGGGGGAACAGGAAGGGGGCAAAGCTCAGGGCATACCTGGGGTCGAACTCCTTGGCCGTGTGCTTGGCCTTGCTCCACTCCTCCCCCTCAATCAAGGCATCGATGGCCTCTCGGACCAGGTCCAAGTTCAGGTAGAGCTCAGCTGCCTGCAGGGCCAGAGACACCTCCATGGGAGGCAAAACCCCACGGGTTCCCTGTGCCCCAGGCTGAAGCTGGTGCTGGAGCAGCACACAGACACCACAGAAAGTCTCCTCCCAAAAGATAAACGTCTCCTCTGTTTCCTGCCTTCTCCCGAGGCCTGGCTCTCTCACACTCTTCCAGGACTGGACTAATTCCCCTCTTTCATCCTCCCTGAAGGTTCTGCACAGCCTACCTCAGGAGAAGGCCGTCACCCATCACCCCAGGATGTGACCCGGCCTCCTGCCCTGGCACAGAGCTCTCCCTTCCCGTGTCACTGCTCCTTGAGCAGCCCTGGGGCAGCAGCCACTCCTCACCAAGCTGTATTTCTTCATGGCCACCAGCTGAGGAGCCACCGTCCGTGTCACCTCCGTGCTCTGTGACTGATCCAAGAACTTCACAGCCAACTCAGCAGCCTGGGAAGAGAAATTGTCAGCAGCTCAATTGATGGAAATGGTGGGAGGGTGGGATGAAGCTGGAAGTGCTCAGTCCCAACTAACAGTTGGAAGCACTTGAGTGATGGAGGAAGGGGAGAAATGGCAAGTCAGAGGAGCAAGGGCCAGCCACCTTCACCATGGGAGAAGATCAGACAAGGACATAACTGCAGCTGAAGGTGGTACAAGGACATGGGTGTGACACATGAGCAAGAGCACAGCACGAAGGCTGGTGGCAGGGAGCACAGGAAGGGCTGAATCCTCCAGCAAGGGCTGGATCACAGAGTGCAGCAGCTCAGCAGTGCAGGGAGCCGTGGGCACACAGACACAGGTGCCAGAGCAAGGGAGCAGCAGCATGCAGGACAAGCACAGCCTGCCATGGCTCAAGACAACAGCTGAGAAGGCTCTCAGCCCTGCAGGCTCTCCTGAGCCCTGCAGTGACATCTCTGTGGAGGAGCTCCCAGGCAGAGGAGCAGTGGAGGGAACCCCAGCCCCTGACGTACCTTCAGCAAGCACTTCTCCACCAGGACGCTGTTGCTGGGGTCCCGCACCTTCAGGTAGCAGCCCACGGCCCTGGCGTGCTCCCCAGCCTGCTCCCACTCGCGGGCCTGCTCCAGCAGCCCCTCGGGCCCACTGCAGGAGGAAGGCAGGCCGTGAGCAGCACGGGCATGCTGCACACACCCTGCAGACAGGCTGGGCAGGAGGGGCACACGGCAGGCCAGCAGGGAGCTCACACAGAGAACAGGGACAGGGCTGAGGAAAGAACTGACCAAGGACCTGGGGAGATGCAATGGCAGTACAGGAGACCATGGAGATTTGGGCAAGATGCCATCTGGGAGACCTTGGATGGCAGAAATAAGACTCCCAGAGAAATAAGAAAGGATGATAAGAAACCTATGCAGTAAGAAGTCCGGAGTCCTCAAGAAGGAAACAAGTGGATGTCAGGGGTCCCATCGGGCTGTCTCTGTAAGGCATCAGCAAAATGGCCATGGGGAAGAGCTTGCAGGCTATTTCCTGCAGCCTGACCACAGCACTCCTTACCTGGAGCCTTTCTTGCCAGCCTCCCTGCCACACTCCTCCTGCAGCTCTGCCAGCCGCCCAGGCAGGTACTCCTTGCAGATCCGCAGGGCCTCGCTCCACATGCCGGCCTCCTGCACGGGCACAGCGGGGAGAGGCTCTCACCAGGACCCCCACACACCTGCTATCACACAGCACACCCATCCCCTCATCCTCATCTCGCCAGAGAACTGATAGAAGGAACAACCACAGTAGCACCACCCAATTCTTTCCTCCCCTGCATCTGTCCACCTGCCCTGACCACCTCAGGGGAACATGCTCATCCATTCCAGCCACTCCAGGGGAACATGCTCACCCATTCCAGCCACCTCAGGGGAGCATGCTCACCCATTCCAGCCACCCCAGGGGAATGGGCACTCCAGTCTCCGAATGCACCCACTTGTGCTACCCCAAGGACCACCCATCCTCCAGAATGGTGAGAGAGCAAAGCTATGACATGAAATCCACTGGCTCAGTCTTCAGGCCAGAATTCAGTTCCTCCAGAAAGCCTGAGTAAATGGTTTAAACCTCTTTGGCTGCTAAGCTGACAGGGGGAGCTGGGAGGTGAATTTCTGTCCTTCATCTAAACTGGGTTCTTGTCCAGTGAGGAAGGCAATGATGCTGCACTCACCTTGTAGTACTTGATGGCCAGCTCAGGTCTCTGTGCTCGCAGGAGGAAGGCCTCTGCCTTCTGGAACTCTCTCTGCTCAAAGGCAAACTGTGCCTGCCCAACCAGCACGTCAGCCACGCTGTCTGGGTCGTGAGCCTCAGCCACTCGCTGTGCAGCGTCCCAGTTCTGGTTGTGCACAAACCTGGGGATCAGAGGGACACCAGGTGGAACAGCAAGGACAACAAGGAGCAGCCCAGTGCTGGAGAGGCTGGCACTGCATGGAGAGAGCACACACAGGATGGGGAGGACACACACATCAGCACAGCTTCCTTGGGCTTCCCAGCTTTAATGAACTCTCCTTCAGCCTCTTCAAACTTGCCCTAGAGGAGAAGAAGGGATTTGTTTGCATTCCCTCTGGGAATGCAGGGACTGCTGCAGCAGCCAGGGACAACTGCTCAGTCACCTGAGGGACTGGAGGACTGCACCTGCTCCAGGGGGAAATTACCTCATCCTCTAGGAACATGGCATACTTCAGGTGGATGTCTGGCATCTTGTGCTTCATGGAGAGGCGGGCCAGCTCAAAAGCAAATTCAAAGACCCTGCAGTGAAAGAGAGGAGGACTGTGCTGTGAGTGTGTGCCTTCGTCAAGAACACGACACCAGGTAGAGCACAAGGCACTGGGAGAGGAGAGAGGGGAATACAGGGGCCCCAAGTGAATTAGCTGTCTGTTCCTCCTGTTCCTGACCAGGAGCTTTTGGAGTCCCTGCTAAGGAAATTTGGCTCCTTCCCACCTGCTGTTAGAGCCCAAGGCAGGAGCCAGGAGATGTGGGAGCCTCGGCAAGAGCAGCAATGAGTGGCCATGCAGGCAGACACCTGGCCAGGGCCAGAGCTCTTGTGGCACACAGCTACTCATGGTGACACGAGGAGCACCTCCTCTCGTGCTCAGAGGCTCTCACAAGCCTTCCCCTGCAGAGGACAAACTGCATTGGCCTGCCAGCTCAGACCTGGCATTTGGGAGACTGACACAAAGAAGAGAAGTGGGATGTGCCAAGGGTGTGGAAGGCCTGTGTGGAGCATGGTGGGATGGGCAGACATGTCATTTTCTGGACCTGCAGCTGCTGTGTGCACAGGTTATCTTGGCCCACACGTTTTTCTTGGCTGGCAGAGGGGAGGGAGGTGCTGGGCACTGCATACCCGCTGTCTGTTGCATGGTCAATGGCCATCTCCAGCAGTCCAAATTTGCTGAGCAGTTTCACAGCTGCCTCTCCACCCAGGCTCTTTGCCCACAGATAGGCCACGTGCTTGTGGGAGTTTGCACCCCCGTGTGCCTTGGCCACCTGTCCAAAGGAAAGGAAATGGAAAAACCCAGTGTATGTTCCACCTTCAGCAGACTGAGCCCCTCTAACGTGCTGCCTGCCAGCAGGAGGGAGCCCCAAAACCATCTGTTCCCTCCAACAAACCCTTCTGCAAGCACCACTGCCCTGGTGAGGGGACAGCAAGGCAAAGGCACACAGGGTGCAGCAGAGCAGCCTCAGCAGAGCCACATCCCTGCTGGGACTGCAGGAGGGAGCCCAGGGTTCCATGGGCACACTGAGCAAAGCAGTTCTGGGGCTGTGGCCACAGCAGCACCCCTGAGGTACCTCAGGATGAGGGATCAGGGCAGAGCCTGAGGAAGGAGCCCAGCAGAAAGGCTCAAACCCTGCAGGCTGGGAGGCCCACAGGGCTCCAGGGCAGTGCTGAGGCTGGGCAGGGCACACCAAGTGCTCTGATCTTGCAGAGAACTCAAACAAAGCAGTTTGCACCAGGATCCCACAGCCAGAAGCTGACCCCTGTGAGTGACTGTTACCCTGTATGCCTCTTCCCACATGTCATTCATTCTGTACATGTTCACTGTGGTCTTCCAGTCCTTGGCTTCCAGGTAGTGATACTCAGCCTCCTGCAGGCGCCCCTCAGCCTCCAGCTCCTGCAGTCAGAGCAATGAGCCAGTGACACTCGTGTGGACATTGGTGCATTTCCCCTTCTCCTTCACAGGCTGCAGTGTGAGCTAGAAATGCTTGTTAGCCCTTGGCCTTGACAGCACCACCCGGGCTCAGCTCTTCCTGAGCTTATCAGAAACTCTGCCTTGCTCCAAGGAACTGCTGCTGTTCAATGAGCCTCTGTTTTCCTTATGACCAGCCTTGGAAAATATTCCTCTTGCCTGCAAAGCACAACACTCCTGTTCTCACACCTTCAAAGAAAATGCCAACCCAGACTCTGGCCAGGATGAAGCACTGTTATGACTGAAGCCCTTGTGATCCTACAAACAGCAGTCCAAAGTGAGACCCTTTTGAGCTGACCTGGCACCACAGTGGGCACCACACAACCTCCCTCTGGGGGACACCTGTCAGAGCCAGCAAACCCTCAGGATTGCCAAACACAATGTGTGCTGGGCCAACAGCTCACTCCCTGGGGCCTGATCCTTCACCCACACCTCCAAAGTGAGGATTTCACTGACCTCTGGGGGGAATTTTTCACAGCTACCTTGTAGGCACTGACTGTTTCTGTCTGGGTGCATAAAGATGCACGTATGCTATGGCAAATCTGTGGGAAATGTGGTTTTCTTAAATGTTTCAGTATCTTGGATATCTAAGTAAGTCAGGCCTGTAAGTAAGGTTAAGTTATAGTTATAAACTTACTTGAATGCTGCTAAGTGTTGCTCTTTTGCAAAGTTGTTAAACATAAGTTATAAGCTAAGTGTTGCCAAGTGTTACTCTTCTGCTGAGTTGCTAAGTGTAACTTCAAAGTTATAAGTTAGGCTAAATGCTGTTAAAGTGTTATTCCTCTGTTAGATTGTTAAGTTTTTAAGCCATAAATTTAATCAGATGTAAGTTAAATGTTTTCCTATGTTAAATTGTTCGTCTTAAGGTGTAAGTTAAATTAAAGTTCTCTTATGTTTGAGTGCTGTTAGGCTTTTAGGCTGTGCTCTTTTTTATCTTTGCCCACACTGTCTTTTGTAACACCACAGATAGTTCTTGGTTAATTTCTTCTCTGATTCCCTGCACTTTGTCTGGTTTTGTTGTTGCTAGATTTTCCTTGTGCCTTAGCTGTCCTCTAAGTAGTAGAGTGAATCTCAACAACAAACTTGTTCTGCTTTGATATTTAATATTAAACCTGACTTTTGCTCATACCCTCGCCACTGATTTTTAAGCAATCTCCAAACCACGTCCATAACAACAATCCTGCCCCTGCTTGGTTGAGCTGATCCCCTGCCATGGGATGCACTCACCTTGCCCAGGTGCAGGTGAGTATCTCCAAGTAAGTCCTTGTGGTACTTGGCCACCAGGCAAACCATCTCATCATACATCTTACACTTCTTGTACATGGTGATGGCCAGATCGGGTTCATTCACAGTGATGTACAGCCTGGCAACATGAGCACATCCACACAGCTCAGCCCAGGACAAGACCAGTCCCTGAACCATTCCACATCCTCAAATACCAGCTTCAGCTCCCCGAGTGTGGAGAAAGCTCCTGTGACCATTTCAAACCCCAGTCCAAACTCTCCCTCTAACCCAGCAAAGGGCTTCTCCTCACTACAGCTGATTTTCCAGGGCTCAGTCTCGGGCTGACAGCAGTACTGGGGGACACTCACCTCTCTGCTTCCTTGTACTTGCCCTGCCTCTCCATCTCCTGGGCCTGGCTTATGTACAGCACTGTCACCTCCTCCTGGCTCATGCACTTGAGTGCCAGCTGCCAAAAGGAACGCACAGGGCAGAAATGAACAGCAATTTCCTGACATGTGACAGGAGAAGGGAAAACATATTTCCTTCCCATCTGACAGACAGATATCTGTGCTGTATGCTCTGCAAAGAACGGGCAGTCATTTGTCACTGTCACCAAGCACACAGCACCAGCTCTTGGACAAGGCCATTTGTGCCAGGGGTGCACCCACACGGGCTGTGAGAGGGAGAAGGCCAGCACGGGTCAGGATGGGAACACTGGATATTTCCTGGCTACTGCATGTCCCTGCACACGTGTTTGGGAAGAGCCCTGGCTGATCAGGTACTGGTGCACGAGGCACAACCTCCTGCTGATGGAGGATCTCACCCAGTGGGGTGAGGTGCTCACCTTGTGCGCCTGCTCCCAGAGCCCAGCCTGCGTGTACATGTCGATGGCATCCTTGGTCTGGCCTCCCTTGATGTACAGCTCCTCTGCCACCTGCCAGGAAAGGGCCACACTCACCAGAGCCCAGGGACACGCAGAGCAGAGGGGACACTGTCTGTGCCTCACCTGATACTCCTGCAAAGCTGCGTAATGCTGGGCAATCTTCAGGTAATATTTGGCTGCTGTCTGTTTGTCCTGCAAGTCCAAAATGTAGATGGCCTTCTTCCACTGCCGGGCTCCCAAAGCTGCCTCGAGGGCCTTAATTGAGCACCTGGCACCAAACCATCAGCCTTTAGAGCCAGGCAGCAGCATGTCCTCCAGCTGCACCGTGCCAGGGAGACCGGAATGCTCTGCTGCCTGATTCAGCATAGAGCAGCTGAGGAACTGGCAGTGCTGAGGGGCATGAAAGGACTGGGACAGCAGGGAAGAGCAATCAGCCATCAATGGCTGGTGCACACAAGCAAGTGGGGCACTCTAAGCAGTGTAGTGGGGGCTCCCTCAGGCAAAGCCCCTGCTGACAGAGGCACAGCTCTCCACTCCCTGCCCTGGCAGGAGCCTGCAGCTCACCCAGCCCTGCCCTGTCCCACCTGGCCTCGATGTAGTGGTTGATGGCAGCATCCAGCTGTTTCTGCTGCACCAGATGGTCTCCCCAGGCCTCCTCCAGCTTCACGACCTCTGCAGGGAACGCCAGGCGAGCCAGCTCCACGGCTGCAGGGGGACACAGCAGCTGTGATGCTGAGGCCAGCAGGGAGCTTGGGGCACACGTGGCCCTTGGAGGGGCACAGGAGGAGGGCAGTGCTGACTGCCTGAGCCCCTCCAGCTCCCACGGGCTCCCCAGCAGCCCAGACCCTGTGGAGAGCTGGGCCAAAGCCCTGCTGCTGCAGCCAGCATGGCCAAGGCTTGGGAACAAGACACTCTCCTGGGACTGCGTGTGCAAGCACAGCTATGTGAAAATACACTGAATGACAGGATAGGTGGGAGCTGCAGAGCACCCAGGCATCTCCAGGCTCCAGGGCAACATTTCCTGCTGCCACCAGGCCAGAGCAGCCAGGCTCCTGCTGGAGATGAGTGCAGGAACACATTGAGCACAGTACCTTTCAGGAAGGCATTGCCCTTGCCATAGCACTCCAGAGCCTTTCGTGTGTTCCCAACCTTCTCCAGCAGGTCTCCAGCCTAGGACAGAGACAAGAGCCAGTTTCCAGAGCCACCAACCCCCTGTCATCACACCCCACCAGCTCTGCCCTCCCAGCCAACCAAGTGCATGGGGATGGATGAACCACCAGGAAGGACAGCCCTTAAGCTTAAGAAAATATGACAGGTTTGAAAAAGTACAAAATTGTCTTGTGTTGAAATGGCCAGAGAATGCTGAAGATAAACTGAGACTAAAGAAACGTAATTTATAAAGGAGACATAAAACAAGCTAACAAAAAGCAGTGTTTTTTTTCACACAACATCTAACTGAACTGGGTAACTCATAACCAAAACTGTAATTTAAAATCTACATGTGGTTCAAGCAATAATTTGACAAGCTCATAGAAGTAAAGTCTATCAAGAGCTCTCAAACACAGCAGTAGAGCTGTTCAGGTACATTAGAGGCTTCAAACTGCTGAACCCCTAGTTCAGTTCAGTGAAAACACACTAGAGGAAGTGCCACCCTGTACTTGCCTGCCCTGTTCTTTATTTTTTATGCTCATTTTAAATAAGTGCCTCTAGCAGGTGCTTATTTCTTGAGCCCCTGCCAGAGGCCCCTGTTGGCCAGGATGCTGAGCAGTGGGCAGGCTCAGCACTGCTTTCCTGCACTAACATGGTGTGCTATGGAAAAAACACCCTTTGGCTTTAAAACTGCCACCTCACAATGAGTTACCCATTTTTGGTGTTATTAGACACAGAGAATAATCACATCCCTTCTTTATGATATTCATGGCTTTACAGACAGTCTTCAACTCCTTCCTTAACTCCTCCATTTAGACCATCCTTACACCATATTATTCTGATATGAGGGAGCACTGGCATTTCCACAGTGATATCAAGTTTTCCATTTGATTCACAATTCTGTTCTGTTCCAAATCTTCCTAAGGCCTCTTTAACTATTACTGACACTATATTCTGGAGACATGTCACCAATCAGATGTGATCTTTTTCCTGATTAATAAGAGTAATTCCAGACCTCACCCACGTACAATGGGTACAGTGAGGATTTCCTCAAAAATGTTAACTGCAACCTCACTGACCCAGAATTACCTCTGCTACTTTCCAGCTCAGTGCCCCTGTGTCTCACAGGTGACAGGATGGGGTAATGATGCCCCTGAGCTGGGATCCCAGAGGGAAGGGCTCACACTCACCTGTCCATACAGTCTCACAGGTGCAGAGGATGGGGAAAGCCCAGAGGAAGGCACTCACCTGCTCATAGAGCTCCCCTCGGATCAGGGCTGAGGAGATCCTGTCGATGAGGTCCCCGTTGGTGAGCAGCTCGTCCCTGCTCATGGCCAGCCGTGCTGCTTTGGCGGGCAGCCCTGCCCGCAGGTACAGGGTGATGGCTGCCAGGTAGTCACCCTGGCCCTCCTGCACCTCCCCAGCCTTCTCCTCCTGCTGGGTGTCCAGCAGCCACTGGTAGTAACCCCGGCGCAGCTTCTCCAGCATTGGGTGTCCCTGTGGAGAAACACAACTGGGAGTGCTGGGGAGGATGAGATATTGCCCAGCTCATCCTGCAGGCTCTGAGCAGCTGCTCACAGCACCAGGCCTCTTGTTGCCCAGTTATCAGAAACTACAATGCCAGCCCTGTGTACCAATGGGCACTACCATTCTTTTCTGAAGCACAGATACTCCTAAACCAATTTCAGTAGCTTCAGCTAGGTCTGTACTTACACCAGTGCAACCTTCCCTTCTACTTGGAGCCCTTTTGAGCAGAAGCAAGGTAGGGCAGGTGAAAAGAACACAGACCCTGAATCCCTGAATAGACTCCCAACCAGAAGATTTACCAAGCAAGAACAGCCTAGAGCCAGTGCAGCAGCACTCTGTACCTTGGCCTTGGCCACCACAATGCATTCATCCCACATGTGCAGCTCCTGGTACATGTCCATGGCCTCCTCTGGGGCGTTCTGTGTTGGAAAGCAAAGTGTTAACCCCAGCAGACTCACAGCAGGCAGGGTGAGATGTGCAGAAAACACTTGGAAAAGTGTATTGTCTCCATTATTTGGATATACATCCTCCCTCACACTCTTCCACACCTCAGAACAAGGAATACCTTTTCTACTTCATGGGGAAAATTCTGCTAGGAACAAGCAACATCCTCCTTTCCTCTTACAGCAGAGGGCACACACCTCCCCACCCAGCATTAAACAGAACCTTTTCCACTCCTTGCTCCTTTACTCACTTGCTCCAGAAAGATCATCTCTGCCAGCTTGTAGTTCTTGTCCAGCATGGCCAGGCGGGCCCGCACCAGGTAATGGTCGGTGCCATCCCCACCCTGCAGAAACAGCAGCGAGCTCAGGGTGCTGAGGGACAGAGCAGCTCTGGAATGGAACATTCTAGAGGGCACTGCAGACAGCAGCAGCGAGCTCAGGGTGCTGAGGGACAGAACAGCTCTGCAATGGAACATTCTAGAGGGCACTGCAGAAACAGCAGCGAGCTCAGGGTGCTGGGAAAGAACAGCTCTGGAATGGAACATTCTAGAGGGCACTGCAGCTGGAGGCTGGCTCACTACAGAAACCAAGACACTGAGAATCACAGCAGTGACAAGCCAGGACAGTATAAAATGGCCAGCCTTGGACAGAAGACAATGCCAGCAGTTTCTACATGAACAGACACTGGTCTGCAGCATGACACTGGTGAGCAAGGACACAGAAGATCACGTGCATTCAAGTGTTTACAGGGAAACTGCTGCTCTGAGGAGCAGGAAAAGTTTCACTTACATGTTCCTGAGCTGCCTGGTCAGCAATGACATTGGTTTCATGCAGAAATCGAGCCTTTGCCATGTTTCCCAGAGCTGCAAAGCACCTGGAAAATGCAAAGCAGTTAGTCAATACCCAGGCTTTGTTGCCCACTTTTGGTCCAAGACAAGAAAATCAGCTCAGCAAAGGGAGAGGTGGGGTGGCCCTGGTTCAAGAGAAGGATTTTGCCAAGCCCTATGTCCAGATGTGCCTTCTGGCCCTGCTCCATGGGAGAATCCAGGAACATGACCAAGGCTCACATTTCCCCTCCCCAGGCTTGCTGAAGTCTGTCAGCTCTGTGAGTCCTTGCTACACCCAGCTTTGGGCTAACACCAACAAACATTTATGCTACAGACAGAGGGTTCCTGGTACTACCAGCTGGGTGAAAAGGCAAAGCCATGGCCTGGCACAGAGAACAGGTAAGTCTCCAATGCAGGGAATACTCCAGACCTTACACAGAGCCACATCTTTAGCTGGAGCCTGGTTTCTGTTCAGCAAAGAGCCCGTTGAAGCCATGAAGGTGTGATGTACCTCTCTGCAATGTGCAGCTGTCTCGCTTCCAAGGCCAGTCTGCTGAGGGTCTTCCACATGGCTTCAGTCTCTGTGGACATTTCCAGGGTCTCCAGAAATGCAGCAGCCCTTGAGACAGAGATTTGCAGACTTTCAGTGACAGAGGAGCTCTCTGAAGAAAATCCCAGACTGAGACAGGAGCTTCCTAACCAGAGTGGCACTGAAACCAAACCCAGCTCTGAAGAGTGTAACACAGAGCCTGACAGAGCAGGGGCAAATTCAGACATGCAGGTTATTCCTACCTGGGCTGACGTACTTAGAGGCAGATTACCAGCAGAAGGCTGTAGCAGTGTGGGACAAATCTGAGGTGTTCTGTCTGATACAAGTCCCCACTGAGAAAGTCTCTGAAGACACAACAGTGCTATGAACAGGGCAAGTTTTCTTGCCTGGTCACTTTTAAAAGCCCTCTAAGAGTGTCAGCAGTATCCAGCAGCTGCCATGAGCACTTCAGGCAGTCAATTTTCACTCTGCACAGCTCCCAGATGTTTCCATGGTACTGCCAGCAGCCCTGGAAGGGCAGCAGTAAGAGCACCCAAGCACCATTGCACATCTGGCTGCTCTGGAGACTCTTACTCACTGCAATTAATTGGCAGCTACCTTCAGCAAAGCCCTGTTGATGTCTGTGGGACCAGACTGGCCAGTCTCTCCCTGAGTTTCAAACCACAAAGTTGCAAGGAGGCAATAGCTGAAGAATCTCTCCTGAAGGACTCTGATGTTCATTACAGCCAGACCTGGCAGCAACATCATGCTGAGAGTCTGAAGTTCAGCTCTGGAAAGCTGTGCTGCTGCCATTCATGGGTCACTGACTCCCATGAGCCACCTGCCATCCCCACTGGCACATCCAGCACTCACCTGTGATAGTCCCCATCATCAATGGCAGTTCCAAACTCTATCAGGCCTTCGTCCAGGGTGTAGGGCACAGTGTTCACCCCTTCAGACACTATCACTTCAGTCTTTCCATCATTCCTTTCCAAGCCTATGATATCCCCCTAGAAAGAGGAACAGCTGTCAATGCTCCCCTGCCCTTCTGAAGTGTGGGGGTTTCAGGGGAGCTCTGCCAGTCATGGCTCTTCTGAATGAGTGAGCACTGAGCCATGAAGCAGCTCCTTGCTCCATCTTCCGCCAGAAATATCTGCCACAAAGCTGACAAATGAGCTTGTGTTTTGTCCAGAAGAAACGAACAGCTCCCTTCTGTCTCCCTTCTGCCATCCCACCCTTGCTACTCCCACACGCATGAGGAAGAAGAAGCTGCAGGAGGCAATCAAAGTGTGCAGCTTTACCTTCAGAGGAAACATGGTGACCCGCTCTGGAGCGTCGATGTTGTACCAGATGCAGAGGCTGTTCCTGTTCTGAGCCACCACCACGTCACTGCCCGGCACCCACTGCACGTAGGAGCAGAAGCTCAGGATGGTGCTCTTGGTGCTGCTCTCGATGTCGTAGAGCTGCAGCTGCACGGGGAGGGAGCACAGGCTCAGCTGGGCTGCAGGCTCACACAGCACCTGAGCTGAGCAGGGGTCTTGGACATCACCCATCAGGAACAGACATCACCCATCGGGAACAGACATCACCCATCGGGAACAGACATCACCCATCAGGCACAGACATCATCCATCAGGAAACAGACCTGTTCCAAAACTCACATCCTAAAATCTCACACTTATTTACAGACTCCTATAAGACCTTTTTAAACCCTTGCAGCATTTCAAACTCTTGCCTCCCTTAGAGCTCCCCACAGACACATATAAGCCAGAATGTGCCTCATGCTACTTCAGCTGCCTCTCAGCTGCAGAGCTGGAACAGGAAAATGGGCTCTGAAATCCTTAATGGAAACAAACTAAGGGACCAAGAAGGGCCTTCCTCTGCAATTTTGGGCTGAACTCTCCATCCCAGGCACAGCCCTGTTGCAATGACTACTACCAATAAGGTGAGAGGTCAGTTGTTTGTGGAACACACTGCCCCAAACCAAACACAACACTTTGGAAGGTGTAACCTGACACATGGCATAACTTTGCTATATATATGATGTCTTGTGACTGAAAAGTCCCAGACTGTCTCTATTCCTTGTCCTCACCTAGAGAAGATGAGAAACAGAAGAGAGAACAGTGCTAGTCTCATGAAACACCTATCAAAAGAGAACAAGACTGTCCCTGTTTCAGTCTGTACCAAAATGGCTGGAGAAATCATAGAACCCCAGAATGGTTTAGGTTGGAAGGAACCTTAAAAATCATCTTGTTCCAACCCCCTGCCATAGGCAGGGACACCTTCCACTGGACCAGGCTGCTCCAGGTCCTGTCCAACCTGGCCTTGAACACCTCCAGGGATGAGGCAGCCACAGCTTCTCTGGACAGCCTGTGCCAGGGTCTGGACAGCCTGTGCCAGGGTCTCAGCACCCTCACAGGGGAGAATCTCCCCCCAGTATCCCATCTAACCCTGCCCTCCAGCACTGGGAAGCCATTCCCCCTCATCCCCTCACTCCAGGCTCTTGTCCAAAGCCCTCTCCAGCTCCTTTGGAGCCCTTTGGGCACTGGAAGGGGTTCTAAGGTTTCCCTGGAGCCTTCTCTTCTCCAGGATGAACAACCCAAATTCTTTCAGCCTTTCCTCACAGAAGAGGTGTTCCAGGCCATCTCTGTGGCCTCCTCTGGACTTGCTCCAGCAGCTCCATCTCCATCTGGAAGCAGCAGATGGGGGTCTCACCCCAACAGGACAGAGGAACAGAGCCCACCCTCCCCTGCTGCCCCCACTGTGGGACTGGCTCAGGACACAGCCCATGCTTGGCCTTGCTCCATCTCATGGGATTCCCATGGGCACAGCTGGGGAGCTGGCCCAGGTTCCTCTGGATGGCCCTGTCCTCCAGGTGTGTC
>JAHXMQ010012337.1:109471816-109483689 GCA_020466415.1 Ammodramus savannarum pratensis | reverse complement strand
GCCTTGGCTGACGCAGTGCACAGGGCTGTGGGCTCCCCTCAGGCCCGTGCCTCAGCCCATCGGCTCCCCCTGGCTCCCTCCCACCCATCCTCACGGTCATGCTTCCCCCGGAGGGGAGGAGGGCCGGGTGGGACGGGCAGGGCCACGCTCCGCATGCATGGCTGGGAGCCGGCTCCATGCACATCCGCAGACAGGTGCCCTCAGGAAAGCGGGAGTTCTGGTACGTGGATCATCGCATGCTGAGTTCCAGGTGGCGCACCTGGTGCTGCCTCTTCTTCCAAGGCCTGCTGTGGCTCTGGCAGGACACCCAAGATCCCAGACGGCAGAGCTGGTGTTGCACTTACACCTCAATGATATTGACTGAGGGAGATTTCTTCTGTGAGAGAAAAATCTGCTTTAAGAACCTGCTTTGCTGCACCCCTGGGATCACACCCGATGTCAGAGCCCCTCAGCCTGCAGCAGGCATCAAGACCAGCAGACCTCAGCAGACCAGGGTCAGTTTGGAGTAGGGATCCAAGAGGAGAGATCTCCTAGCAAAGGGTAATCAGCAAGCTGAAAAATCTGGAGGAGGGGAACTGGGGATTTGAAGTCCAAACAGGAAGTTTCTGCTCCTGACATCTGCTGGAAACCAAGATGTGGAATCAGTGAGGCAGTCAGTCAACACAGTGAGGGGAGTTCCCACCCTTGACAGAGACAGCAGATAAAACACAAGCAAAACCCTAACATATGGTCCCATTAGAGCATTTGGGCTATAAATCACTGTCTTTGGCAGGTAACAAAGGGAGAAATGTCAGGTACTGTTCCCTCCCCATCCACAGCCTGGCACAGCACTTCATCAGGGTGAGGAAGGGGCTCTGCAATGACTTGTGTGCTGATGACTCAGAGCCAGCTGCAGTGAAGGCAGAAAGGGAGCAGTGACAGACCAGTGCAGGAACCATGAGAACAGCTGCCTAGCGTGTCCATTTGTCTGTGTGTGCAGGAGAGGTGCAGCCTTGGAGGGGCATGATGAAGGCTCTGTTACAGTCAGAGGTCAGGTACCACCCTGCAGTGCAAGAGCCATCCCAGCTGTTACACCTTGTTGTCTCTTCCAGTGTTTCTCCTGCAATCACCCATGGGGTACACACACTGCCCCAGAGACCAGGGCTCACTGAACCCTACAAGTCCTCAGTCTTTGGGGCGAGAGCACAAGCTGGGGTGTTTCCATTCCTGGAGAGAGGCGGACGCTGTGCAGGCTGCAAGCCCCAGCAGCCAGGCAGCCCTGTGCCAGCCCTGCTGCCAGCCCTCCCCACTCACCTTGCTCCGCAGCAGCCCTCCGCTCGGCCGCTCCGGCGTGCTGTGCTCTGAGGAGGGCTTTGTCTTCTCCTTGTTGTTGTTGGAGTCATTATCCTTGATGATATCGTACTGTCTGCAGAACAGGGCGATCACCGCTGCCCAAAGACACACTGCATGAAGGATCCCTGGCAGTGCCTGCCTGTCTGCCCTCCCCACAGCACCCCAGCTGCACGGCAGGTGTGCCCAGGGCTCCTTGGGTGCTGCAAACCCACAGCCCCACCTGCATCAGCCTGCACCACCCCAGGTACCTCTGCACGTGCGTCCAGGCCAGCTTCCTTGGGCAGATGGGCACGGATGTGGCTAAGGCCATTGGGCCACACTTGAGGTGCTCAGCACTCACCAAAGGCAGATGCTGAGGCACTCAAACAGGGACAGTGAGGTCGGCGGGCAGCTGTGTGGCTTTTGGAGTGCCTCCAGCAAGGCACTAAAGTTACTGAGCTGGTGCTTGTGACCCTCACAAAAGCCAGCCCTTGTCTATGCACACTGGCTGTGGGCTCAGTCCCTCTGTAATGCTTTCACAGCATGCATCCCAAGCAGCATGTCCCACACCTGGGAACCCTGGGCACAGGAGTCTGGAGCAATGGCCCCAGGGTGACCACGCTGGACTCACTCACCCCCAGTGTGTGTGTGGGTACACACAGGCACACAGAGACCGGGCCTGACTCCTCCCAGCTGGTACACATCAACCTGGGCCAGGTGTACACTACCAGCAGTCATCTTGCATTTTTTTCCCAGTGCCCTAGGAAAGTGTCAAGGCCAGGGCAACAAGAAATTTCTGCCACTACAAAATCCACATTTACTGGGGAGGGAGCAGGGGATCAATGACTTCCCATTCACAGCAGCTGTATGTGACAAGTCAGGAGCTGACTTTCCTCCTAGGCTGCCATGCTCCCAGGGCAGCCCCTGCCTGCACTGGCTCTCGCTGTGCTATACAGGAGCAAAGCACCCACTCTGCAGCTTTAGCAGACTGAGGCACAGCCTCCACCAGCTGGTGCAGTACTGTTATCAGTCACAACATCTAAGGCCCAAGCAACTCAATGGTCACTGTCAGCTGGGATGCTCCCACCCTGTAATTCCAGGTCCCATTCTGTCTCCTGCTCTTCAACATACTCCAGGCCATTACTGCTGAGCAGTGCCTGTGGTGGCTCCTTTTACCCCAGCACCTACAGATTCTCAAGGGACTGATGAGGAAGGGTGCCAGACCCTCAGCAATGTGCCTCTGTACTCTCGTGAGCCACATCCTCTTTGTGAACCATGGACTGTAGCTTTGCCTCAGCCCGCCAGAACGCTGCTTGTGGCACTCACCTGCCCACATGAGCAGCACAGCCACAATGATGATGATCTCGCCCGTCTGCAGCTGCCGGTCTTTGTCCAGCCCTTCCATGGTGATGTCACCTGCAGAGAACAGACACCAGGCAGGGCTGGCAGCAGATACCCTCCCACTGTAGTGGGATTTGAGAAACCCCAAAGCAGAGAAGCCCACCTCCCCTAAACAAGGAAGGGTGTGGGACGGCATCCTGTATGGGGAGAAGACATGCATCCTGTGGCCCTCCTGGGTCAAATAAACCATCCTTGCTACAAAGGTAGTCAGGGATTCCAAGGCTTGTTTAGGTTCATGTAGGGACTGTGCAATGCCTTAAGGTCTCTCTCTACACAGCAAACAGGCTAGGTCAGGTCAGTTTAACACAGAAGTTCTGAGGAAAGGCAGCCATCTGCTTGCCCTGCCATACTCAGGACCCCTCTCATGGTTAGTGCTGGAGAGAGACTGCCGTGCCCTCCATGGGGCATCATCTCTCTTGGATTCCTGGAGAGATGCTCTCTCATGGACCAGCATGCAGGCAACCCCAAGGCAACACAGACATGAGTAGCAAAGGAGACCACGGTGCTCTGTCATTTGTCCTTGGGTAGCCTGCAGACTGGGAGATCTGAGTGTCTGTTCAGCACTGGTTTCCTACAGGCAGCAGCTGGGCAGGCGCCAGCAGCTGTCCTGGCCAGTCTGCCTAGCTGAATAGGTGCCAAGACCTGAGACAGGAGGGCTGCAAACCACTTGGGGACATTAGCATGGACACATAGTGGACACGACAGCAGCCTGTACAGCCCTGTGTGTCCCCAGCAGCCGGCTGCTCAGTGCAGCACCTTCCTCACTGGCTGCAGAATCCCTGACCATCTGCTGTACAGGCCTCCAGGTGTGGCCCCAGCAGCAGCACCTGGTCAGGTGGAAGGAGGTGCCTCACCTTGGTTGGAGCTGTTGGAAGGCAGGCGGTCGGTCTCCTTCAGGGTGCGGAAGTGGACACGCTTGCTGGCCTGGCTCTCCCCATACAGGCCAATGCTCTGCACCTGGATGATGTAGTCAGCATCCTCTGCCAGGTCCCACAGCACACAGGCGCGGTTGGTGGTGTTCACCTCCCGGATGAAGCGCTGCATCTGCCCATCCTGCCTCTGCCAGAGGGAAGAGCTGTCACCCCCGGGAGGCTGCTGCCAGCTGCGCCAGGCACAGCCCCCAGCTGCAGGGCTGTGCCTCACTCCTCCCTTCCCAGGCAACCATCCAGCCCAGGTGGGCCAGACTGGCCAGCACTGCCCATTCAGCATGCCTGCATGGCCTGAGAGCCAGGCACCTCCCTGGAGAGGCCACCATCACCCAGGGCTGCAGAGGTGGAGCAAGGGAAGCAAAGAATGGCCAAAGCACCATCCTTACCTAGAGATATCCCAGGGAAACTATTGGAGGGACTACACCCAATGCAGCCCACAGTCTTCTGCCTTCCACCAGGATGGATGGCTCACATGGGGCACCCTGGCAAGGGCTGCTCAGCAGCAGAGCTGCCCTCCGGCAGAGGAGCCCCGGAGTGCGGCAAAAGGACTGACATGGGAGCATGCCGGTAATGAGTGTCCCCAGGCCCCTGGCACAGATGCTGCGTACCTGCTGGAGGATGGCATAGCCGATGACCACATCTCCTTCTGGTACGTCCCAGGAGACTGTGGCAGAGTTGGCCTTCAGCTGTGTCACAGTCACGTTGACAGGGGACGGTGGCCTGTCTGGGTGAGCCAGGCACCGTGGTGAGGCACAGGAAAGAGGCAAAAGAAGCTGTCTCAGAACAGGCACTCGGCCCTGCACATCATCCTGGGGCCTCTCCAACACCTGCCAATGGCAGCACGTTGGCTAGGGCTACAGGGAGACCTTCCCTGGTGAACCCGGCCCCAGGAGATGAGTGGCACGGCAGATGGGGAAGCCTGAGCCCTGCCAGCAGCAACACATGCACAGCACGGTGCTTCCTGGGCTGGCAGGCAGTGCCCACTCTGTGCAGGTGCAGAGCTCTGGGGCTGTCCCACAGATGGGCATGCCACAGATGCCTGGCGCACCACCCAGAACTGCGTAGGAAGCAGCCCAGACACAGGGATGATATATTGATTGTGACACAAAAATGGGGCACCTTGGAATAGACACACTCTACACTCAATCTGGGCATCTCCTCTGCCCAGAACTACTCCTTGCTCCAGGGCATGGAGAAGGCCAATGCCAAAGGCAGAGCTGGCTGTCCCAGTAATGCCTGGAAAATGGATCTTCCCAACAACTTTAGGAGTGAATATATAAGCAAACCTTTACTTGAAGGCTTTCAGGTACACAGTGTTGTGAAAATTGGACGTGGTATCATAATGCTACAATTTTTGTAAGGTTAGTCAATTAGTATACTTATCATATACTGTCCAATTAAAAGGTTAGTTGGTTAGGTAGTAATTCCTGGGGTCCTGCCCCACTGGAAGGAGTCCAGAATTTTCTCTTGCCCCACTTTTGTTATGCCTGGTCCAGATTGTGGTTGAAAAACACAACGTCCTTGTAGCTGTCTCTCTTCTTGGAATAAGACTAAACAATATTTTTAGGAATGTATTTATAAGGTTAGCTTATTGTTCTTAAATGTGGGGAAGAAAGATAGGAAAAGCACTAGAAGCTACAACCATGCATTAACAATCTACATAGCCACAAAGACATGAAAAATATAAAACGCCAATAATCTTAGGCATCACCAGCAGTGCAGGGCCATTGGCTGCAAAGCTGGCAGCAATGCTTGGCCATTGCTGTTCTATGGCAAGCTGACCTGACTGACCCATGGCCTGCACCACGGCCACTTTGAGATTTCACAGCACTGAGAGCACAACAGGATCCCACACAGTCCTGCACACAAAGCCAAGCTTTGTCTGGAAGTTAGACACAGGAGCACATGAAAGACACTGAAGCTGCTGTTTGTGTGTTCCAACTCCCCACATCCAAGGTGCCTCAGCAGTGTCCAGCACAGGGGGAAAGTCACTGCCCTGCTCCTGCTGCCCCAAGGAGGATGCTCTCAGCTTTCTTGGCCAGATCACGTTTAACTGCTGCCAACCAGCACCCCCGGTTCTTTCCCACTGGGCCATTTTCCATCATTGCCTGGATTTTGGGGTCAGGCTGGGGTGGCTCAGCTGCTCAGCCCACAGTTCAGGAGCACCCTGTCAGTGTGCAAACAGCTGCCCCCTGCCTGGGCTGTCCCAGGCACAGGCATTTCCAAGGGGGGCTCTATGGGGGGCTGCACATTTCTGCTTCTCTGCAAGCATAACAACACTTGCCCCAGGTTACCACTAGCTAGGTTTGTGCTAGCAGACATAATGGGGTCAGAACAGCCCAAGAATCCAGGGGTGGAGATTGGTCCAAGATGTGATTTGGTTTGCACCAGCCAGTATGTGCCCAAAGCACTCTTGGGCATGGACAAGCCAGAAAACCATTCCTCACCAGCAGCACTGACGTGCCTCCCTCTTTGGAACTCGTGAGTTTAATACCATGGATATGAGCAGACCCTGCCAGCTGGCCTCGGGACAAGAACAGGACATTGTGCTTCACAGGATACATCCATAGCAATGAATTAGGTGTTGGGTTTTTTTTACATCTAACACATTTTAAAAGTCCTGAATATGCGTGATGGGGGCAGTTTGACTACCAACCTCTAAGCGTAGGTGAGGAAATTAAAGATGGGGTCTGACATCTCTGCGACACAGGAGTTTGTGGATGGAGTTTGTCGCAGCTGTCCAGCTCTGCTCAAGAATTTTCTAGGCTTCTGTGAGGTGCTCAGCCTGTCCCAGCTGAGGTTTCCAGACTGGGGCTGCTGCCCTGGGACTGAGTCACTTGATGATTTGAGAACAAAGGCACTGCACCAATCCCCAAGCCATTCTGCTGAGTCCACACGGGTGTGACAAGTGCTCCAGCTGTATTCAGCCAGTTTGCACAGGCCCTGTGCAGGGACTGTCACTCAGCAGCAGCAGAAGGGTGAGAGGACACGGGGGCATAGCGGAGCCACCACGCACATGGCTGGTCAATGCACACACCCCACGCACCTGAGCACACCTGGTGCACACCCAGGCCAGCAGGGCCTGTGTGACAGGACACCTGGTGTCCAGGCTACAGCTCTGCATTACAACTACCAGCGTGCCTTCATCAGTTTGATGCTGAATGAACTGCAGAAAATACACTTCTGAGCACACGGGAAATGCACATCTGTCAGGATGAGATAAGACAAGAAGCCTCAGAAGTCAAAACGTGGGAAGTTCACCCCAGATACACAGAGCAATGTCTAATCCAAATCACCTCTGTGCTGGAGAGAGACTGGGGGAACTGAGGTTTTTCACCCCGGAGACAATGCTCTGGTAAGATATTGGAGCACTTTCCAGTGCCTAAAGGGGCTCCAAGAGAACTGGAGAGGGACTTTGGACAAAGCGACAGGACAAGAAGGGGATGGCTTTTCCCTGACAGAGGCCAGGGCTAGATGGGATATTGGAAAGAAATTGTTCCCTGTGAGGGTGGTGAGCTCCTGGCACGGGCTGTCCAGAGAAGCTGTGGCTGCCCCTGCATCCCTGAAAGTGCTCAAGGCCAGGCTGGATGGAGCTTGGAGCACCTCGGTGCAGTGGCAGCTGCCATTGCCCACACCAAGGGGGTGGAATGAGATGGGCTTTAAGGTCCCTTCCAAACCACACCATTCCAGGATTCTATGAAATTCAAGATGACACCTCAAAGACCTCCAAAGGACAAAGCTTTGTGTATAATCCCCACATTGCATCTAATACTGTTCAGCCTGTTCTGCAGCTGAGATCAGAGCAGTTTTGTGCCAAAGCTGTTGCCACAAAGGTCTGTGAATGCAAGGGCTCCAAAAAGCATGCTCTCTGAAGCCAACACATCCTGGCTATAAAGTCAAGACGCTGCTGGGCTCTCTGGGAAAAGTGTGCCACTGTTTATCTCAATGCATTAACTGCTAATAATTCTACATCACTGATAAATGATCCAGCTTCACTTTTTATTAAAGCCATATTACAAAAGGGGGACCCCCACACAAAGCACAGTCACTAACTTAAGGCCTGGCACAGGTTTTGTGCTGTCTGTACAGCAGCATGCTCCTTTTGGGCCTGATGAAGGGGTGGGAAGAGCTGGGCTGTGTACAGGAGCTGGCAGCACTGCAGCCTGCACTGGATACTGGGAGGGATGGCCCGAGGGCACTGGGAGGGATGGCCAGAGGGCACTGGGAGGGATGGCTGGTGGGCAGCCGGACATGGGACCAGATATGCCATGCATCCCAGCTCCATGGGTCAGCAAAGGGGCCGGACAGATAGCCTTCCCGAGGGATGCTGGCACATGTGGTGCTGCAGAGGCATGAGGGATGGGGCACGTCTCCAGCGGTGCCCTCACCATCCTGCTGTGATCCGGAGAGTGGGCCACCCTGCCCCCCGGCCCATGCCCTTGGGGCTGCTGCTCAAGGGCACCCAGATGTTTGCCCAACTTACTGCTGCAGCAGGGAGTAAGCACCAGACTGCACATCTAAAAATAAGTGGCCCCTTTTTAACACCCCGACTGCATCTCTTCCTGAATCCGTCAGTACGTGTTTTGCAACACGGCAGAATGTACAGAACACGTCCGGTACTCGCAATTCGATTCGATATCTCAGTGGCCTGTCGAGGGGCAAACAGACAGCAGGAAGCGGCTGCTGACAGAGGCCACCCCGGCGAGTCAAAGGACACAAGGACAGCGGTACCTCGGGTGCGCGGAGCTCGATGTTCCAGCAAACAGCGGCAGCAAGGGACAGGATCCCCGCCACCCGGCCGGCCCAGCCCGCCGCAGCCCGGGGTGTCCGTGCCCGGGGCAGGGCGCCCGTTCCCCGCCCCGGGAGCCCCGGGAAGGGCAGCGCGGCAGCAGCCGTGCCCCGCGGAGGGGACTCGGAGGCCGCGGGGTGCCCGAGGAGCCCTCGGGGATCGCGGCAAAGGCCACGCCGGGAATGCTGAGAGGCCGGCGGGGGCGTGTGGCGATGACCGCAGCCCCCGGAGTGTCCGGCAGGGTGTCCCTGCCCGGCACGGTGTCCCCGCCCGGCAGCCCCGGTGCCCTCCCGGCCCGGCCGCACTTACTGGCTCGCACGAAGCACAGGTCGCAGCCGAAGAGCACCAGCACCGGGCTGATCATCGCCGAGACGCGGGCCATGGCGGCGGGGGCTGCGGCCCGGCCGGGCGCGGCCCTGGCACCGGCCCGGCTCCCTGCACCGCGGGACGGAGCGGGGCCGAGCCCCGGCCGCAGCGCGGGGGGGCGGAACGGCCGCCGGGCCCGGCCCGCCCCCGAGCGGCACCGCAGCGGCTCCGGCACCGCGGCGGCTCCGGCGCCGCCTCTCGGCCGTGCCCCGGAGCGGCCGGCACCGCCCCCAGCCCCCCGCCGTACCCCGGCACCGCCGGGACCGCCCCCACCCTGTCCGCGGAGCCCCGGAACCGCCAGCGCCGCTGCCGGTATCGTTCTCCGGTAACCCCCAACGCCCCGCCACAGGCTGCACCCCCGGCAGCCCCGAGCGTCCGCTCTCCCCGTGCTGCGCCGCCGGCAGCCCCGGTGCCAGCTCCTCCCGTGCTGCGCCGCCGGCAGCCCCGGTGCCAGCTCCTCGAGGCCGTGCTGCACCGCCGGTACCCCCCGGTGCCAGCTCCTCCCGTGCTGCACCGCCGGTACTCCCCGGTGCCAGCTCCTCCCGTGCTGCACGGCCGGTAACCCCGGCACGGGAGGCTCCACAGCGGGCACACAGCACGCGTGTCCCGCCGTGGGCAGCGAGCAGCACCGGTGTCGCCGCTGCTGGTGACCGGCAGGTGCCGACATTCGGGCTGGTGCCCCGGGCACTCTCCCACAGCTCCTCTGCACCTGCGGGCGCTCGGACCCTCCGGGGAGCTCCTCTCCGTGTGCTTGAGGACACGGGCATGGGGTCTGCCCTATCCCCAGGAAAGGCAGCACTGGGTGTGCCCAATGAAGCAGTAGAGAAATAAGGAAATGAACCCAAATCATCCTCTATTACCTTGCAGCACTAACCTACTGCTTTCTGTGACCAATGCAGACTGGAAGGAGGAGTCAAGCCAAGATGGAATCAATGGTTCCAAGGGCTGCTGAGGTGCCTCAGCCTAGCTGTGGTTTTGGGCAGACTTGGGCACTGCTGAGGAACTCCTCTCTGTCCGGCTGGTGTCCTTGGCTGCAGCTGCATTGTCCTGCTGTGTAGCATAGCCGGACCGCAATGGCAGCTTAGACCATGCCCTGGACGGGATCAGCCCACAGCAGAAGTACATCAGTGCGGGCATGTGTGCAGACATGGGCACAGACATCCATTGTCCCGTGCCCTGGGGCCCCTAAAAGTCTTTACCTGGTCACTTGAAAAGGCCTTTCCTAGTTACAGGAGAATTGGTCTGTGCTTTGGGGAGAGCTGTGGAAGACCAGGGTAGTGATGTTGCCATGTGAAGGATTTAATCTGCAGTGCCTGTGTGCAAAAGGCAAGTTCCAGCTAAGTGAAAACTGAAGCTTGTCAGAATTTACGTTATCTGCAGCTGCATGGCAGGTGAGGTGATCAAAATGGTCCCGTCTGGGTTGTTCAATGCTGCTTTTCAGATGCTCTTGGCAGATCAGGACTGCCTCTTTCCTGTGCTGAGCTTCATTGGTGCTGCAGTCCCCAGTGGTGAGGAGGAGGGCGAGCCTGATCCTGCTTTCCCAGCAGAGCCCTGTTCCAAAGCTGCTTCTCCCTCTGTCTGCATTATGGGGAAGGAACTTCAGGCGAGCCAAGGGTAGAGCTGGCAGCTGTAAAACTGTGACTGCACGTGGTTTTACAGGAACAGTTTGCCAGTTATATCTTCTCTGCAAGGTCCCTTCTCACTTGGTTGCTGTGAGAAGCACTTGGTTATTGCAGAACTTGCTGTGATGTTAATGTTGACTGCTCCATAGCCTGTCTTCACCAGCAGGCCAGGATCCCTGGCTAGCCCAGCACTGCTCTGGCCTGTGCAGGAGTGCTCAGACAGGTTATTTGAAAAGTGCTATCACTGTTAGATATCAGTGAGCAATGCCATTTTTTTGATAGCAGAAACAGGTGCCCGTTAGCACTGTGGGACAGTTTATTTTGCATCCTTCCCCCAAACTACTTAAAAGTGGTTCAGGCTCTATGTCCTTTCTCTGTGCTCCAGGGTGCAGCCCTCTGGCTTGTGCAGGGTGAGAATTATGCTGAGATTGGGGAATTTTGTGTCTGATTGCCCAAGGCATCACTGTTGGCTGGCTAGCATTCCCAGGCTTCACACACCTTCTGGATCAGTGCTGGACATGGAAAAGGACATGCTGTGGCACTTAGGACAATCCTGGAAATTCTGGATTGTCTGTGCACAGGCTGCATGGTCTGCTTTGGGATCAGTGATGGCATTTACATTTGTGGGTTCAGTCTATAAATAATAAATACTGACAGTGCAAATTCTCCACACACATTTAATTATCACTTGGGTATTTGGGATTTTGGCCAGGCAAAATTCAATTTGCAATCACAAATCAGGAACTAATGCATCAAAATTGTATTATATGCCTTGCAGTGCCTTGTACTTAGAATTCAGTGGGGAAATCCAGCAGCAGCCTCGAGATCTCAGCCTCACCTCTATATGCTGGCCTGCAGGCTCTGGAGTCCCAGCCTGCCCCTAGCAAATCCGAGGTTCTGGGGGTGGTGCTGGCAGCAGGAGAACGTCCTGCCCATGATGCAGGAGGCCCCTGTACCTGCACCACATGGCCCTGCTGTCACCTTCCTCTGCCCACCAGAGGAACACACCAGCCAGGACTCCCAGCACACCAGGAATTGACCTCTGCAGCTGGGAAAGCTTTGGATTGATTCTGCCTGTGCAGAATCTGCCCCATACTTCGTACTGTATAAATGTTATTGATAAAATGAAGCCCACAAGAGATGTGTGGGTTTTGTGTCCCTAATCTAAGCTTTAGTTAGCTGCTAACTGGTGTGAGGTGAGCATTCACAGATTTAGGAAAGCATGACCTGCAATATCTGGGTCCTGATCTGGGGGTCCTGGAGCTCTGTGACTGTTCCCCTCCTGGGACACAACACTCCTGCAACTCTTTCCCCACACTCTGGCTGCCCTTTTTTCCTGCTCCACAGCCTCCCATGGCCAGTTGTGAACCAGCTGTGCCTATGGGAGCCGCTGGCAACTGTGGCTGTGACTCAGGCGGCCTTGTCCTGCTGGGCATTGCCCCTCAGACAGTGCCT
>JAHXMQ010012337.1:109450555-109470178 GCA_020466415.1 Ammodramus savannarum pratensis | reverse complement strand
TTTGGGCTCTGGGTGGGTCCCTGCTACCCCTGGACCCCGGGGGCTGCAGGGGAATCCCTGCTCCAGAGCTTGGGGCCCCTCCTCTCATTCCTGCTGCATGGCCTGGGGCACTGCAGGGCTGTTCTCTCACATGCCCTGGCTCCTCTCTCTGGCTGATGCTGTGCACAGTTTTTCCTTTCTTACATCCCAGAGGCACTGCCACCACTGCTGATGGGCTCTGCCTTGGCCAACAGCAGGTCTGTCTTGGCGTCAGCTGGCTTTGGCTCTGCTGGACTTGGGGGAAGCTTCTAGAAGCTTCTCACAGAAGCCATCCCTGTAGCCCCCTCCTCTACCAAAACCCTGCCGTGCAAACCCAACACAATTCCCTTAAGAGGGAGTTTTGGGCAAAGCAGCTTACGGTGAAAGCCTAAATTAGCCTGAGTTGTTTAGCCTAGAAGCTATGAAACTGAGGGGGATGTGCTGACAGCTTCTCTTTCAATGCCTGACAGCTGCCAAGCATCTCTGTGGCTGCTGCAGAGGCTGGCATGGCCTGCTCCATGTCAGGGGCAGAGCTTCAGCCCCTGCTGGCCTGGCCCACATGGGTGCAGGGCTGATTGTCCTCTCAGGATGAGACTGCAGAATGTGGATTTCATTTCCAGCCACTCCTCCACCTCTTTCTTGCTGCCATTCTGCTGACACCCTCTCCCTGGCATTGCTTCTGACAGCGCCAAAGTAATTTGCCAGCTGCACCACTGGCACTGGGATCTGCTCCTTGTGTTTGCTTGTGCTGACTGTTCCCGTAATTTGGGAGCAGAGATGAGGTTCTGGAGAAAGGGGAGGGCGTGTGCCTGGCAGCCAGCCTGGCTGGGCCCCCTGTGTGTGCTCAGTGCAGTGTTGAGCCCACCTGCCCTGCTGTGCAGGGCTCCACGGGGCTGGGGCAGAGCCAAGGGGGCAGGAGGGGAACCCTGGGCCATGCCTGTGCCTCCATGGCACGGGACAGGGACACGGGACAGCGAGACAAGGCACTGGGTGCAGATCAGCCCCAGAGCTCTGGGCCAGCCCCTGTGCCAGGCTGTGCCCTGTCCCTGCAGCAGGCAGGAGCTGGCGCAGCAGCTGGAGCCGGGCACGGGGCTGGAGGTGCCCTCCTGTGCTCTGCAGCTGCTCTGGGGCCGGGGCCAGGGCCAGGGTGGCTGCAGTCTGTCCTGAAAGATGGTGTTTGGTGTAGCATGGCAGGGTGTTTAGATGAGGAAGGAGGTCAGCAGTAAGATCCTGTAGGCTTTCAGGATATCCCCATTTTGGTCACCAATGCAAACCATCTTTGGGGGGCTGCAAGGACAATATATAGATGTCATTCGGGCCCTTTTTGTTTTGTAATACTGAATTTCATCTGCCATTTCATCTCCCAGCCACTCAGTATTCTAAGATGCTTTAGCCCTTCTTCACGGTTACCTTTTCTTTTTTACTGCCCCATGTAATCCTCAAACCTGCCCTTAGTCCCTGCCTGTTTACTTCCTGTGTCATGAGGGAAAGATTTTGGACAGTCCAGTGTTCATGTGGATCCCTGTAGGGCTCCCCCAGTGTCCTCACTCCCCTGAAAATGCCAAATGTCTCATCCAAATGCTTCCTCTGGCCCTTAACAGGACAACCATCCTGCTCAATGCATGGCAGCCTTGCTTTTTAAAGAGGCCCAGGGCCTTGTCAAATGTTTTTGGAAATTCCAGCTGCAGCACAATCGGATTGAAGATATTTAGCTCTGAGGTTCATAGCTCATATTTGTAGGAAATATTAGAAGGTGCCATGTTAGACTTAATTGTCTAACAAGATACTGATATTTAGTTTATTGCTTGGTAAATGACTGGGGTATATGTTTGTTAAAGCTCTCTGATTTTGGTTGGTTCACATATTTTGTTTTTTGATTTTTATGGGACAGATTTCTTGTTTATTACAGGTGCAGACAGTTTTCTTACTAGAATAGTTTGTTGTGCTAATTGCTTTCATTCTTATGAGTTTTTATATGGGAAGTCACAAGCTAACTGCTAGCTTAGCTAGACTAGTAGGGCCTAAACTATATTTTATAAGGTCTTTTTTTTTATACTGTCTTTACCTGTATGCAACATCCCATCCTTGGAAGCATTCAAGGTCAGGCTGGATGGGGTTCTGAGCAACCTGATCTAGTAGAACCTGGTTGACATTTAAAGGTGACATTTGAAGCTGACATTTAAACCTTCCAACCCCAAGTCTTCCATGATTCCATGTGTGGAAACATCTTCTTTGAGGTTTACCTCTTTACCAAGTACCTGAATCAGACAAAGTCTGTCTCCCATTCACATCCTTCCCCTGCATGTGTGCCCTCCTCCCTCCTGCAGCCCTCACTGAGCATGGGCTGGGTAAGCTGAGGTGAAGGAGCTGCCCACAAAAACAGCACCACGGGTCACCTGTCCTGGTCACCACCCCCAGGTGCCACCTGTCCTGGCCAGCACCCCCTGGCACCACGGGTGCCACCCATCCTCCTGGGGCAGCTCTGCCCGCCGGGGCTGTGCCCAGGGGCAGCTGAGGACCAGCCCACGCTGCAGGGGCACAGAGGACCAAGAGCCTCCTTGGCCACGGGGAAGAGCTGGATGAAAACAGGACTGGCTGTGATTTTCCTAAGCTTTACTTTGGGTCTGCCTCCCCAGGAATCACGGGGACCGTCTCTGGTTCTGCTCATGGTCCAGTGTCCAATAACTGCCTGGCTTTTGTTACCTGCTCTGAGGAAAGACAGAGGCTTGCTTCTGAAATGCAACTGCACTCTCTGAAAACAGAAGCCTCCAATTTAGAAGACCTTTGAGCCTAACTCAGATGGGGTTTTGGACCCAATTCAGCATGCATAAAAGAGGACACTGTGCTAATTAATGTCTCAGCAGAGCTGTCCAATATAGCCACCGCCCCTCCAACCTCACTCTCATTCCTCTATATTTTAATGAGAAGACTGACCTACTTAATTCTGAAAGCATCTTGCTCTCAGAGCCAAGCAACACTTGGAGAAATAATGTGTTTAGTGCTGGTTTCATTACCAGCATCAGTCCCACAGCACCCCAGGATGACATTAACCCTCCACTGGCCAGGAGGGGCAGCTCACCGAGCAAGCCCTGAGGACCAGACTGCTCCAGAAGGCCATGGCTCTGCTCCCAGCACTGCAGGGGCACAGGGACACAGCTGATCCATAGGCAAAGCTGCTCCAGGCCATGGCTCTGCTCCCCAGCACTGCAGTGGCACAGGGACACAGCTGATCCATAGGTAAAGCTGCTCCAGAAGGCCATGGCTCTGCTCCCCAGCACTGCAGGGGCACAGGGACACATTTGATTCACAGGCAATGTCACTCCCAGGACAGTGAAGCAGAGGAGGAGCTGGCCTGGCACAGGTGTGGTGTCCTCAGCAATGGAGAAATGTCAAAGGAATGGGATGCAGCCCAGGCTGACAGTGAGAGAGCTGAGTGCACAACTGCAATGATTCCATCCTCACACACCACACTCAGCCCAGGCTGTTCCACGCAGGCCAGAACGACAAACTGCACTGGATTTCTCTGTGACAGCTTCCTCTCAACAGAACAGCTCCAGTTTTTTGCAACATTATTGAATGGCATTATTAAAAGAGCTTAAATCTTAAAGCTACTGCATTGCATAACTTGCAGGAAGGATGGTAAGTGATCTCATGGAAATTACTGAATTATTAATGACATTTAACAAATCTTGGTACAATGGGGAAATCCTTCAGGATTAAGAAAAACCAAAACAGAACAACTCCCAAACCAAAATATATTCTCTCTCCTCCTCCAAAAAAAATCCCTCCAGGCCCCCAAAGCAAAACCAAAGTGTGCCAATATTTTAAAAAAGACAAACTGTGTGATGAGTGTAAGCACAGCTTAGTCTGTCTCCCAGACCCACCAACAACTGACATCCAAGGGCCTCATAACTAAGACCCAGCCAAGGTGGTTTCACAGAGAAGAGTTTTCTGTAAATATTATTCTTTAATTAATTACAAGTCCATTTTGGTAAAAGTAGCTGTTGACATCATAAATTTCTCTAAGGCCTTGTTTTTGGCCCCACATGTTATACAAGCATTGGTGGAGTACATTAAATGCTTGATATTAAGTAATTGTAAATAAGGATTTGTCCTAGAGAATCCCATACTCTGCAGCTATTTGACATCTTTATCAAGAATGTTAATGAAATTATATAACAATTGCAAAGAGAATCTGCATATTAAACCCAAGCTTTCTGGAAGAGTTACTGTACAAAATGTAGTTATTAAGGTATCTGCTAGAGTAGTTCTGTGAAATACACCACAATGTTTCAGAATGTGTTCATCATGTGCTGTCTGGCCTTCAACCCTGTTGAGTTTCTAAAAACAAAAGAAATGAGTTCTCAGAGGCATTTGCAGAACAACTGAAAAATGTGCTTAAGAGGGTAAAAGTGAATATTAACAGTGTAGTGAGGGAGTTGAGGACAAAAAGGAGTAGGTGAGAGCAGAGCAAGGTCATCCTCGTATCTTACATAAACCAGACTGTTACAGAACACTGCAGCTGGTTCCTGGTTCAACCCCCTGGACTCAAAAAGTGAAAAATGCACCAATTGACACATAACATTTCAGCAAAGAACAGTGCACCACAGAAAAAAACCTGAAAAAGCTGTTTTGACTTGCATCAGTCTTTAGCTCATTTAGCATATCAGCTCTTTAGCTCATATAGCAAATGATGTGTGGAGTTAATTATGACTACAAATCAAATATGCAGGAAGAAATTTCTGCTACCCTAAAGCTACTTCCGTTACCAGGACTCAACAGTGTGGGATACAGAGGCTGAAATAAAACAAGTTCCAATGAGAACACAGCATTTTTAGTACAATGAACCACTGCAACAAGCACTGAGTGAGCAGCCGGTCTCTTTTGCTATTTCTGAATCCTTCAGAGCTGACCTCCTCCCCACACGTGCTTGCTCAGTAAATTGGTGACAGCAGGGAGCAGAGTGCTGGGCAGTGGGCAGCGCTCCTCCAATCTGAGCTGTCGGTGCCATTGATCTTGTGGAGAGGGATGGACCCAGAGAAACCCGGGCAATCCACGGATGGAGAGGACAAGGGGACAGGGGATAACAAACCTGGGCTGACACAATCTGGCCGTGCAGGAACCACCGGGGCCCAGGGCTGCCTCTGCAGCAGGCGAGGGGAGGGAGGCGCTTCTGCCTCTCTGCTGGATCCCCTGCCCTCAGAGCACAGCAGCAACGCTGCCCTGGCCCCACTGCAGCAGCATGCAGGAGCACAGCAGCAATGCTGCCTCAGCCCCACTGCAGCAGCATGCAGGAGCTCCAGGACAGGTCTCTCTCCTCACAAACCGTGCACTGGCAGCAGTGCCACCAGCTCAGACCAGCCTGAGCCAGCCCCACAAACAATCTGCTGCTGTGCTGGTGACAAGGGAAACCCAAGTGCTCACAAAGTATTCATGCCTAGAGAGCAGGTCTAGTTAGTAACTCATAAATGACAGGAACCAGGACTCTAGACTGAAACTCACTATGTAAAACCTTCTTTAATTCCTGGCTTTATTGTACTTGGTGGGAATGCAGTGAACGTTTGCTCCAAGTACAGCACTGTGGAGTTCTGAAGAGAAACCACAAAGACAGCTGAGCAGCACCAGAGCGTATAGGAAAACCCTGCAGGTGGGACAGCCCTGCAGGAAGGACAGACCTTCAGCAGGACAAACAGCCCTGCAGGAAGGACAGACCTTCAGCAGGACAGACAGCCCTGCAGCAGCTGGGCTGTGCTGGGGGAGGAGGGATGGCACCAAGAACAGCAAACAGACAAGAAACCACATTCTCGCACTGGTGACATTTTATTTTGTTGTCTTCTGCTCTTGCCCATCCCACTGCAGACTCTACACCCTGCAGTCTCCCTGTCTGCTTTCAGCACAGCAGAACTGTTCCAAAGGCAGCTCTGGAGACCCCTTGGCCCTGCAGTATCCCCTGCTGTCAGAACAATGGCATCGTGCTGGTGCTGGCACACAGGCACAACCCTGCCTGCTCCCCACACACTGCCATGCCCTCCCTGGCAACCTCAGCACCAGCAACTTTGTCCCACAGTGCAAATTCTGCAATTTCCTGGTATGGTGAGGCTTTGGATGACAAAGTCTGGAGAACTCATTCTTTAACAACCAGGACTGCCTGTGCTGCTGCTTCCTGCCAGCTGCTGTGGCATCTGCTGCATTCAGACACTGCCCAGGGAGGCTGTGGGTGCCCCAGCCCTGGCACTGCTCTAAGCCAGGCTGGATAAGGCCCAGAGCCACCTGCTCTAGTGGGACGTTTCCCTGCTCAGGGGGTGACACTAAATGATCCTTAAGGTCCATTCCAATCCCTTCACATTCTATGGTTTATAGAAACAGGAAGATATTATTCCTTATGGTCCAGAGACGATGCCAACAACATGACTTAAAATGGTGACCCCTCTTCTTTTCACCTTTTCTACACAGGGAAGCCACTGCTATTATAGCTCATTTGCACAGAGACGCGGTGCTGAAAATAAACAGGTTATGTAAGACAGTGAAGGGGTATCTGCAGAGTAGGGGAAAAGACACTGTGGGAGCACTGGCATGGCAAGGAACCCCTGCTGGCAAGGCAGCCTGGTCCCAGCACCAGCAGGCTGCTCCTGGAGGGATGCACTGAACTGCAGGGTGTCTCCCAGGGGAGCAGGGAACAGCCCCAACGGGCACACAAAGGCCACCTCAGCACATCAGGTACCAAGGTCTCCAAAAGGCTGGTGAACCTCCAAAGGCTTGAGAGCATTCAGCTGTTGCAGCACTGGAAGACTTTCTACACGTGTTTAATGTCCAACATTACAGGAGACAGATGCAGGAGGAACAGTGGGTTCCTGACAAGGGTAATATTGACCTTCCATCCCTTCCAAGTCTGGTGCTGAGCCTAAAGGCTGGGGTATGAAATAGAACTTTGTGCAACAGGACACAGCAAGCACTGAGAAGGTCTCTTGTGGCAGCCTTGCTGACAACAGACAGGGAGTGACAGGGCAAGGCAGCCTTGGCATTCTGCACAGCACTGTTCTCATGTTCAGTGTGGGTGCATTCTGTGCAGGAAAGGATTTCCCCGCTGAAGAGACCCAAACATTGTGCTAGTCAGTCCCTTTTGAGAAGAACTGTAAAAAAGAACCCTGATCTCACACATCAGAGGAAGATGACAAAACAGACACTTGCTGTACTGGAAACCACTATACAAGCAACTAGTATGACCAAACTGAGGCTGCAACCAGAGCAGGAATCACACTGTGAGTGCCACTGTCCAAAGGAACTCCACTGGCAGCAGCAGCCTCTGCACCACAGCTTTGGCTTGAACTCCTCACAACTGACCAGATGTTTCAGTATCAAAGTCCCCTGCAGAACCGAGTCACAGTCCCAAAGACATTCAGCTGCTTATTTAGTGCTGTGGGTTATGAGCCTGACAGAAGTGGGGCTTGTAGCTGAAAAGCTTTAGGGTTACTCCTTCTCATCTTCCAGGGATTTACTTCGGCCTCGCTTGCGGCTGGGTTTTGGAACTTCAGCTTTCTGTGCAACTTGGGGCGCCCCTTCCTCCCCGCCCGTGCTCTCCTTGCGTGCTCGTGGTGGGCGGCCCCTCTTATTCCTCCTGGTTTTATCAGCTCCAACTGCAGGGAGCTTCTTGGCAGCCAGGCTGCCAGCCCTCTTCTTTCTGCCCCTGCTCAAAGGACGCTTCTTCCGCTGCTTCTTCTGCTCTTCCCTTTGGCGAATTTTGATTAGCTTCTGAAAGCTCTTGGTGGTCGTTGTATTCACATCAAACCAGTCCTGCAGGTTTAGAAAGCAACAGGTTGGTACCAATCATGGTGGAAATACCAAATAAAGCCTAGCAGGGCTTACAGCATAGCTGCCTTGTGGGACAAGGTTTCCCTGAAAGGCAAGATCTGGAAAGACAACTGCCTAACAACACTCTGTTCTTTGATGTGCCTCCTTAGGTGTCACTGTGTCTCAGAGGATTCAGATTTGATTTGACATTTGCTTAGTTAAGGCACAGGAAATGCTGCAGAGCTGAGCAGAGCAGCAGCAGCAGCAGCTCGGGACAAGGCATGTGACATGACACAACACTTACTCCCCAGAGTAACACACAGACCAGCCAAGTTTAATGACCTGTTCCCAACAGGGTCAAAAGTAAAACATGCCACACATCGAGCATTTTCTTCTTAAGACACTCTCCCCACCCCCAGCACCCTGAGTTTGAGGTTCCCCCTGCCTGCCTTACCTCAGCGTGCACAGAGTTGATGTGATACTTGACCCCACTCTCTGAAGTGAACTCCTTCTCACACAGCAGACACTTGTATTTACCAGCCACAAAGTCTCCCTGGCATCAAAACAAACAAACAAACAAAATTCCATCAAGAGCTGCTGGACCAGGAGGCTGATAACGCTACAGATTTCATTTAAATCTTGCTCAGATAGAATTCAGCAATAAAACCTAGAAGCTCTCACGCATAGCAGACAGCTTTAGCCACAGCAGCACTGCCATGAGTGAGCAGCTGTGCCCACAAAGCACAGAACTGAGCTCTGAGATGCCACAAGGTCTCAAGCAGGGCACCTGGAGAAGCTGCTCTTGTGAGCCTACAGGTGGAACTGCTGTGCCACGACAAGGAATGCAGGAAGGGCTTTCTCCTGTGCCATTACAGGGAATGCAGGAAGGGCTTTCTCCTGTGCCATGACAGGGAATGCAGGAAGGGCTTTCCCCTGTGCCATTACAGGGAATGCAGGAAGGGCTTTCCCCTGTGCCATTACAGGGAATGCAGGAAGGGTTTTCTCCTGTGCCATTACAGGGAATGCAGGAAGGGCTTTCCCCTGTGCCATTACAGGGAATGCAGGAAGGGCTTTCCCCTGTGTCATGACAGGGAATGCAGGAAGGGCTTTCTCCTGTGCCATGACAGGGAATGCAGGAAGGGCTTTCCCCTGTGTCATTACAAGGAATGCAGGAAGGGCTTTCCCCTGTGTCATTACAAGGAATGCAGGAAGGGGCTTTCCCCTGTCATGACAAGGAATGCCAGCAAGGTGCTTTCTCCTGCTCTCAGGCATTGTTTACAATGGCAACACCCTCAGCACACAGGGGAGCACCCAAACTGGGGGCTGGAATGAGGTGATCCGTAAGAGCCCCTCCAACCCAAACCATTCCATGAATCCATGAACTTGTGAGGATCTCAGATCAGCAGGTGGCAGGACAAGAGCTTAAGGGACATGGACAGTGGGGCTATGAAGAGGAAGGCTACCAACCAAGGTACATGTGCCAAGGTGAGACTTGAGTCCTGAGACACTGCCATACACAGATTCACAACCCTGAAAAAGTAAAAAGAACCAAATGTGAACTACATGCTAGCAAGAAATCACTCCTTCCTGGACAATACAGCATTATTATGTCTGGAGGCCAATCCCCAAAGTGCAAAAGAGAGGCAGAGGGAGGCAGATACCAATCCTCCACTGCCAGAAAGCTTCTGGTAAAAAGACCATTAGAAGAGTAACCTTGGTATTTATATTTCCAGTTTCTGAGCACACTTGGACATAAAAAAAGAGACTCCTGCAACAGTTACTCTCATACTCTATCAACAGCCTGACTAAAATGACAGTTTGCTTTCTGCCTGAAGTGCAATGGAGAACAATTTCAGGCAGAGCACACAGAATCCTTCCCTGTCAGGGGGCTGAGGCCCTGGCACAGCTTCCAGAGAAGCTGTGGCTGCCCCAGGCCTGGAAATGCTCAAGGCCAAGTTGAAAAGACCTTAAAGATGGTCTAGTACAATGAAGAAAACTGAAGTGTTGTCCCAGACAAAGTCTCTTCACTCTTGGATTTCCAACTCAACTCCTTCCTTCTGTGAACAGATTTAGATAGAAAGGCAGAGGCCTGTCATTTTTCCACTATTCAAACCTCCAAATGGACCAACTGCCCACCTGGATGAGAAAACTGTCCCAGCCTGACACCAAGTTACTGGCTCTCAGGTGTTCACACACATTCCCAAAGGATCAACCCAGGGCACTCTGATGCAAAAGACAAAAGGAGCATCCCCAGACATCCCCAAGACTCAACAGGGCCTTGATTACACTAAACAACCACACTGAGATGGAGCAGGATTTGTCTCCCACAGAGAGACCAACTGCAGTTCCAGGGTTGTGGGAAGCTGTTGGCTCATACACAATTGAAATCCATCCCCTCTGGGACTTCAGAAACAGTTAAACATTACCTGATTTGGGCAGTGGACTCTTCGGTACATCTTAATCTCCGTTTTCCATTTGCACAGCACATCTTGACTGAATGTGGGCAGTCCAGGACGAGTGTATTTCAGCTGAGACAAAGATGGAATTGAGAGCTGGAAGTGAGGCTGCCTGTGCAGAATGTCCTCTTCTAGGCCGAGACAGAAGTGCTATGTCTTCTCCTACTCTAACGGGCAAACTCCCAATAATCAATGTTCTCTTGTCTCACCAACTCTCTAGAAACATAAGTGAATCTGGAAAACCCCACAATATCAGAATCTGAAACCTCCCATTGCCTTGACTACAGCAATTGCTCTAAATGTCCTTACCCTGCTGAGATCCATTGTTTTCCTCTGGCTTTCACTCACAGCCTAAAGGACACTACTGGAAACTCTGAAGCCTAAAGCACTGTGAAACAGCACAGCATGTATCAGAGACTGGAAGGATTGCTGGGGCCTTACAGCATGGCAGGAATGACCATGACAGCCCCTGGGAATTCCAGCAACAGGACCCTGCAGTGACCACAGCCTGCCTGAACAAACACTGCACCACACAACTGCTGCTGCAGAAATACTGGGGGGGAGAGAGAGCAGAACCCAGGCCCCACACCACACACTGCTCTCCATGTGCCACAAACACAGTGCAGGAGCCAGTACAACACTCATTAGACGTGGAGGTACAAACTTGAACCCTACAGAGCATTTTTAAGGCCGTGTACCTTCCGGTCATCTGGAATCAAGTCCTGCAGAACTTTTCTTTTGGGCCACTCTTTGGCCAGCTCTTCTCCTGCCAGCTCATGGAGATAGTAGATTGCCACCTTTGCAGATCTCCTCTGCACTCTGCCCGCGCTGTTCTGCTCCCGTTTCATTTCCTTCAGGTTCTCTGTTCTCTCCTCATGGAGGAAGGTGACCTGCAATGGAGGCCCAAAAAGGTGAGGCTCTTCACTACTTCCTACTTCAGTTACACTAAATACAGGGAATAATAAATGTTTTGCCAAACTCCTCATAAACAGGCTGCATCAGCTATGGTTTACTGTCACAGACACAGGACAGAAGTGCACCCCATTGGTCAGAGAGACCCCCAGAACTGCTCACAGGGATCACAGCAGTGAGGCTCGAGCAGAGAGCTTCATGCAGTTGCTAGTCTTGAAAGGTATTCCATCATTCACTGTAAAACCCTCATGGACAACCAGACTGCCTGTTCTGCTCCAATGGTGAGTCCTTTAAGAGCAAAGGAAGGCATCTCACAAGTTATGTTAGCATCACTCTTTCATGGAGCCAAAGTCATTTCCTGCTGCCATGCTGATTTACTATTAGAAACTTCACCCTAGTCACAGACGGGAACAGCTGCTGCTGGAAGGAAACCATCAAGGACAAAATAATCCAGGGGCAGGGAAAATGCAAACATTTGTGGTCTGTAATTACCCAACAGAGGAGTAGACAAAAGCCTGAGTGGCTGAAGTCCCACCCCAGTCCCTGATACCCCTGCAGGGTGCACTCACTGGCCCGTGCTTCGATCGCAGGTGGTAGACAAGTCCTGCCTTGGATCTGTAGGCTTTCCCACAGTGATGGCACTTCATAGCCATTTTCTCCAGCTCAGAAGCAGCCTTCCCACATTTTTTAATATGATATAGGTATCCCATTATGCTGGTGAAGCTGCCTGTGCAGCCCTGTCAACACAAAAGGAAAATACATGGAAGAAAACCGTTCTTCAAGGGATTCCACCCCCAGTGTGAACAGGATCCACAGTTTGCTGACCAAAGTACTGGCACTCATTCTGACAGAGCAGAAACAGGCAGATAGAAAACTTTAATGGTTGTCTATTTGGACAGACAACATCTGCAACAAAGAATTGGCATTAAAATGACCATTAAAGGTCTCTTTTAACCCAAACCATTCTATGACTCTATGCTACTCTGCCTTAAAAGCATAGCTGGGGTCTTGAAGCAAATCTTGCTTTGGCCAGCACCAGAGCACACTCAACAGAGCACACTCAACAGCACTCTCATGTTTCATGTCTATGCATACAACACTGCTGTTTAATTGACACTGCTGATTAATTGACACTGCTGATTAACTGACACTCTGCACAGTGCAGCTTACCTCCCTTGCACACTTCAGCTTTCCCATTCGCTTCAGGACCTTCCGAAGGCGCTCTCGCTCCAGCTGCTCATCCACTTCTTCTCCCTCCTTCATAATTGGCTAAAGCACAGCAGACAGATGAATGAAAAACACAGGATGCTCAGCATTGACAGTTCTCTTCACAGGAAATTCACTACTCACACTGGGGCAGGAAAGCTTCTAAAATAATTAAATCTCGGCAACTTAATGATTTTACAGACATGTATTTACTACAATGCGGACTTTCTGGTCCTACTGTTTCCACTCAGGCTGACTGAGGTGAAGCAGACTGCTTGTAGCAATCACTCATCTGTGCAGAACTACAGCTCAAGTCCCTTATTCTCTCTCTGATGGTTGCTGTATATTATTTCCTACTTTACCTAATATTACACCTAGACTGACTAAAAAGATAGAATTCAGTGACAGACCTAACCCTCAGGGCCAGAACATGATCCCTGGCCTGCATCATTTACTAATACAGCTGTAGGTTCAGAAACTGCAGTACTGGGAATCGTGCAAAAAATTCAGAGTGAATTATCTGAACTTTACACAAACTTCCAAATGACCTTTTCAAAAGTTCTAATTCCTCACAGCTACAACAGGAGACATTGCCTTTTTCAAAGTAAGAGCAAAGAGGAAAAGCAGATTGTAGTATTAGTACTAATCTAGTGTTAGATTAGTATTTTTAAAGTAAACAGAGATGAGAACTAATTGCTGCTTCTGCTATTTTTCCTCAAATCTAGTCTGCTCTGGATGAAGAAAAACTTCCTCCTTTCTAGCAAAGGACTGAAAATTGCAGCCTAATATTTTTCCTTCTGATTGGGAATGCCTTTTATGTGTGACTTATTTCCTAAACAGAAATTGATCCCTCATTCTATGATGTTGCATGCCTACCATCTCTGGTAACATTCCACTGTTTTTCACATGTCAAGTCTCACTGGAAAAAAACAGTTCAACTAGATTTGAGTAGCTAGAACACTGGAAAAAAGCACTCCATGTTCTGTGTCTGTGTGCAGCAGGAAGGACCAAAGCCTGCTCTGCCTGCAGCAGTTTCAGATGCACAGCAGCTCTGTTACCTGATTGTTATGGTCTGCCATGACGTGGTATTTCATCCCTGCTAAAGACTTCAGCTGCTTCCCGCAGTGCTGACACGTGAACATTTCCTAGAAATAAACAAGGATGTGGTGCATTTAACTGTAAATTAACCAAAGCAGAGGATAACTCTTTGGGGGAAAGGAGCAGGAGAGCAGAACAATTTATTTGGGCCTGGTAACTCTCTTCAAAGCACTGATTTTACGGAGTCTAAAATCTAGTGGAACAATGAAATACCCACACCTTTGTTCACTACCCAAACCTCCTGCACAAGGCTGGGCAAGAAGCACCAATCACTGTTCTTACAGATGTATAAAGGACTCTTGCTAAGGGACACAATGATGAGATGAAGCTGGTTTTAAATACAACACAAAACAGGCAGGTATTTCTATCAGTAAGCTGAAGAGGAGTAAAGACACCATTGCTCATCTCTTGTGTTATTACCTTCCTGCAATTCTGCATATGTTTCTTCAGCCCTTCCACAGTCTTCCTCACCACAGCCCGGCACGTGGGACAGGTAACTCGGCCTTTGTCCTGAATCTCTAGAAACCACTGCTCCTCCATGCTACCTGTCAAAACACAGTGTTTAGAACAAAAGTGCTAACACAGCATCTTTCCTTTTTCCTCCTCAGATGTGTGCAGTGAACCCTAAAAATGAACAGGTCACAGCTCCCCAACCTGTGTCCAGCTGCAGCTCCACACGTGCAGCTCCTTTACAGCCCCAGGTATGGGCTGCCACAAGGCACTCAGCCCTCACTGCCAAGGAGCATTTCACAAACACCCTTGGATCTGCCATTCCCCTGTAAGGTGTGCTCCTCTACCTGCCCAGTGGCAGAACACCTAATCCTGAGAGCCAGAATATTTCCCTCTGTTAATTTCTGTCACACAATTAGTTTAGCATGCTGAGTTAGCAAAAGTTTAGCAAACTTTTCTTTTGGCCAAAGTGTTTTCACAGTAAAAGCAGCCACAGACCACCAGGGCAAGTTACTCAGCAGCCAGGGAAAAGCACCCTGTGTGGCATGGTTTTCAGCTTCTGGCCTCTCTAGGAAATCCCAAGCAGAAGTCTGGCATAATCCACAAGAATTATAAATTACTGAAATGGGTTCTGGGAAGCAAGTGGTTTAGCAGCCATCTGCCTGAATTCTTACCCCAACAAGATCCACATTCTCTCCTCTTTTCCCAATAATAACAGGCCCAGGCTGTCCCTCTCCTGGGGAAAAGTTTGTGAATCAAACAGCACTTGGTAGAAAACTGGGGTGTTTGATGAGTGCTGTAATTTACAAACACCAAGTTATTCCACTGACTGAATCAAGGCTAATTTTATTTTTCTAGGACAGATTGCTTGGGTCTCTGGCTCCCAGGATAGGTGATCTGGCAGCAACAGCTACAGAGTTTTTCCTGCAAACATATTCTGCTGAGTAAAAACGATAAATGTTTTAATGTGTTTAATAATGCAACTATTTAAACAGGCTTTTGTTCAGTTCAAAAAGTGATTCCTCTCTCACTGTTACACTCTGCAATAGCCAAAGCACGTGGAGCTACACTCAGGCAGTGTGCAGTAGTGAGACAGTGCCAGGCCAGCAGCCAGCTCCTCCCTGCCAACAGTACAGTGAATGCTGAATGGAAACACCAGAAGCACAGCTCTGCTCAGATTCAAATCCTAGAATCACATTCATCTTTTATCTGCTTCATGAGCAACTCCTAGCTACTGCCTCTTCTTACCTGCGTCATAGGTTTCTGGCTCTTTGCGAACACTGTGGTGTTTCGTTCTGGAGTTTTGTTTTGTTCCAGTTTGTTGGTTTTTCCCTGTTACAACACAAACAAGACAAGCCAAAATAGTCAGTTCTGCTAGCTTTCTTACAATAAAAACCAGATTTTTTTTGCTAGAAGGCTGCTGTTTAAGTCTGCTGTCTCAAAGTTATTCAGAAATGTTCAATGCTTTTTTTTTTAAAGCAATGTCAAGGTTTCGTTTCCTACTCCCTTTCAAGATCTATTTCTAGTGGCAGGCATTAGTCCCACTCAGACACTTGTGAGTTCTATGGTTGTTCCCTCTCCAGGCTCAGGGGATGTGAGCTCTCCACACTGACACATCCTCTGTGCAGTTTTGCTGAGTCCATCTGATGATAACCATGGGGAGTCTCATTGCTCTACTCATTCCAGTCTTCTTTAGACTAGAACACTCATTGTTTCAGCATGGGTTATGCTGCTTGCTCTCATCTCCCTGTCCTCGTCAGCTGTCACACACATTTCCTGCACTTCAGGGCCTGTTCCTGGAAACAGCACTCCATGGTGGCCCTGCATTAGAGCAAAAGAATTACTTCACACGTCTAATTACTTCACAGTCTACATTCCTCCTCAAAGCTCTCAGTCTAACATCTGCCTTCTCAAAAAACCACTCTGACACTGCTGGTCCCCAGTCAGCTTTTGGTCTGCTATGGATCTTGAATCCTCTTCTGCAGCACTGGCTCCTGGGAGGCTGCTCGCTGTTTTTCAGCTGTGTGACAGTGTTTCTTCCCAAACAATATGATCTTCAATTTTACACTGTTCTCTGTTCTATTTTTAAATTGTTTCTCTGTTGTTGAGACCACTTTCACTTTTAGCCTTTTCTCCAGTACACTTGCTGTCACTTGCCCCATGACAGTACCCCAGATAATGTGCTCCATGACCTTCCACGGCACCAAGGCCAGAGCCCCAAATGTGTCTGTGGTTTCCCAGATCCTCCTTCTGAGCCCTCCTGCAGATGGGTGTAACCCAGGCTAACCTCCAGTCTTCTCAGACCTTTCCACCTAACCAAGACTGCAGAAAAGTGATTGGGTAAATCCAGTTTGAGCTCCCCTGCTCTGAGGAGCAGTGCACCCACAGCTTCCCTGGTCTCCCCTTTGCTGTTCATGTACTTGTAGAACCCTTTCTTACTGCTGTTCACATCCCTTGCCAGATTCAACTCCAGGCTGGCTTTGGCTCTCCTAACCTCATCCTTGCAAGACGGGACAGCACAAGTACACCTCTGTGCCACCTGCTCCTGCTTTCACCACTTGCACACCTTCCTCTGCACCTAACCACTGACTGACAAACCTTCTGAAGGAATGAAAGGCCTCTGGTGTCACACATTTCTCCCCTTGGTCTTTGTGGCAATAAAGAAGTGTTTGGGTATGAGTTCCTCTTAACACACCCATACTGCTGTTACCAGCTACCCAATCTCCAGATGTTTACAAGCAATGTATCAGATTATTTAGTCTATAATCCTTTGGGAAACTGAAATATGCAGACTGGCCTATACTTCCCCTCATTTCCTTCCTCCCTCCCTTTGTTGGGCTTCTAAGACAGACTGAAATTAGACCACCTCCCACTGATGAAGCAGACACTAGTCAATGGCTTCCTAGAACAAAATATTCAGAATCAAAAACAGAGTTTGAAGACTCCAGAAGATGTCATTTGGGCAGGCAAGTCAAAGCACCTAATTAGTATCTAATTAGGAATTACAAGTTATTTGTATTACCCGAAATCTTCTGCTTCTTCTTGGGAGAGTCTTTAACATCTTTGCCTTCCCTTTGTTCAGATTTCCTCTTGCCTTTCAACAGTACTTCTCCTGATAAGTAAGAACAGATATGCTTCAGTATCAGTATTCAGTCTGGATAACAGCCTTAAATCTACTGCTGCCTCATCTGGTCCTTGTATTCAATACTTATTAAAAAACAAAACAAAAATAGTAGTTCTTGTGAGGCACCTGGGCACCAGTGAACTGGACACCACCTTCTCACCCAGCAACACTGAGGCATCCCATGGCCCACAGTACTGTGATACAGCAGGGCCTGGACAAATAATCCTCAGGAAAAGAGGCAGAAAGCACTGGGTTATGTGATGGAAACCTCACCTGCACTCACACAAAAAGGAGCATACAGAAATTCAAATCGTGCCTGCCCTTTCCAAGCCTATCAAAATCTTGTCTCCATGAACACAGATGAGCACAGAAGCACAATGGTAGGCAGGGAACACCAATTAGAGACCAAAAGAAACAGAGAGCTTCCTCCTGAGCCTGTCCCAGGAGACCCACAAGGAAAAGTCAGTGGGAATCCCTCTCTGCAGCCCCCTTTGGGAGGGGGACAGTGAGCAGGGAGACCATGGTGTTACTGCCTGGGGTTGTGCAGCACCTGGGATCTGAGCAGAGAGCAATTCAGGATTACACAGGTAATGGATGATCAGGAGTGGTATCAAAGGGAGGGAAAGGGACAGAAATACCCAGATTAGAGTTGATAAGTGTGGGAAAATAGAGCTGTAAGAGGATAGCAAAGAACACCTGCTTGTAAATAGGTGACTGGTCAGTATAGAAATCCTGTCATGCCTGACAGCAAGCAGGGTCTGTGAGCAGGAGCCTGTCTGTAAGGAGGTCTGCACCTGCCCTGGCAGGGCTCTACAGGAGCCAGTGCATCCCTGGCCCAGCAACTGAGGAGCCTGGGATCCAGAGGCCAGGCACTGAGCAGATGGAGTGTGCATGCTGCTCTGCGTGGCTCCTGCCCATGTCTGCTGTAGGGCTGTGCTGTTCCCACAGGAATACCCAGTCTGGCTAGTGACTGCACCTGGGCTGTGCAGCTACAGCCATCTCACTTCTGTCAAGGTACCAAATTTGCCTCTGCCCACAACAGGATAAAATACGGATCCTGACTTAGAGGTAAGAAGGAAGTGCATTAAAGAAGATTGAAGTTTTGACTCTGCCACGCAAGAAGTTTGGAAAACAGCTCCTAGGCCAGGAAATCTGAATGTTCCTGCAACAACCCAAACCAGACCCAGTTCAAATCAGAAAATTTTAACTGACAAATGTGAGAAAATGAAGACATCCTTAAAAATTAATAATCTACCAACCACAAAAGCTGTATCTAATCCCAAATACTACTGAATGGTCCCCTTTGCCACATCTTTAGTGTTGACGGTTCTATTTTTAAAGCTCTTCAAGCTTATTTCTGATATGATTGGTGTAACTCTTACCTCTTCTACAGATAGAATTGAGTTCAGGCACAGAACAATTACTTTAATAGATAAGGGACTCAAAAGGAACTGTATAATATCAGAGAACTGTACCTGTATTTGTGCAGTGGCAAAAGTTCATTTCCTCTAATACACGAGCAGCACCAGCAAGCTTGCAATTTTGGGCTGAATTGCAGCACGTCTTTCATGAGCAAACTAATTTCTCACTGAAGAACCAGAGAGAAAACCAGTTTTGCCTGGGCCCACCGGTGACAATTACCTTTTTTCTCCGAAGATTTGCTGACAGCGTTTTTCATCCCCCTCATCTCCAGCCAGTAGGCGGGCCTGCGAATGGCGCGCTTGCCGCGGGGCTCGGCGCTGCCGTTCACAGGGGAGGCCGGGGGGATTGGGGGGACGGCGGGGACCGCGTCCTCAGGGTCGCTGCTCACCCCCAGCACGGCAGCTCCCGCCTCCTCGGCTGGCTTGGACCTGGAAAACATCAGCCAAATTCCGTCTGTATGGATGCATACCAGTGCACAGTCACAATGAACCTGACGGACAACATTACATCTTTTTGATAATGACATTAGTGAGATCTCAAGAGGAACAGAAAAAAATATTCCTCCTACCTCAAACTTTCAACTTTAGAAGCAGGAGCAAGTGAATCTTAATTTTAAAATATGCATTTATCCCTGGAATATAAGAATATTTCTGTAGCCCATCATTACAAAAGAGACATTTTCCATCCCACAAAGGGCAAGATCTCCTTCAGCCTCTACTCCCAGAATGAGGGGTGGCACGGCTCAATTAAAGATTTTGTGCCTGTAAGAATTTTAACTAGCGAGGCTTTCAGCAATGAATACAACTTCCAACCTACAAATCACATTACATTAAGACACTTTAGACTAATCAGCAGCACTGAAATTTTTTCCTAGAGATCAGAGGGAACTTTGCTTCACTGTTCCAAAGTATTTCTCTCAGGCCTTGAAATGCCTGAACATCTACATTCCTGTACACAACAGGAAACTGAACGAGGTGTCCAAGAAACACAGAGTATCTATTCTCTGGGCAAATACCACTTACATGAAGGAGAAACAGAGGGAACACAAACAGTTTGCAATGTGTCCCATTGCTACTGCAATTCCCAACTGAAATAAGTAGATCACTCGAGTGAGTGATAACTGTGATGGCCATTCTGTTCATCCTCTGA
>JAHXMQ010012337.1:109435386-109450455 GCA_020466415.1 Ammodramus savannarum pratensis | reverse complement strand
GAAAGATGTGATTCACACTATCAAGCATGAGAGATGCCCCAAGCATCAGTTAAGAAGTTCAGTAGCAGGCACTAATATCAATACATGAATGATTAAACTGTGCCTGTGCCCTCCAGCCCCAGATTCTCCTCATGGAAACGTTAGGGAAGCAGCAGGAGAAAATTCACAACTGCTTGATCAAAGACTTCACAATCAAGTCTTGCCTCCTTGGAAGTGAAGTCAATTGGACGTTGGCATTTGCATTATTCACACCCAAACAGCAGCGTCAACAGCATTGCCTGGGAAATCTCTACACGAGTGGAGAAGCAGCCAGAAGCAATGAAGTTATAATGATAAAAACGAATAAACAGGCAGGCAGAGTCTGCTCCAGTTCACTGGCTTAATCTACGATTAGAAGAACCGAAATGACAAACATGGCATGTGTATCAAGATTCATGGGGCTTTCATAACTAAAAAAGTTTGCATAAGAGTGAAGATTACTATGAAGAACTTCGGTGGCAGTTAAGGATCTGCAATAAAAAAGGAGAGTGAAAATAATCTGCCAGGCTTTCCTCTCTGAGAAGTTTATAACAGCAATTATGAAGGAAACATCTATAGAAACTGGTGTTTAAGTTCTGCGTGTTTTTTAATTTATACACTTCCTACTTAAAGAACAGAGACCTAATGTATGCAGGAATGCCCAACGGCTGGACATAGAGAAAACAGAAAAGTCACGTTCCTTGCACAGGTGAGAAGAAGTGAAGCAGAGCCTGAAAGGGCGGGGAGTGGTGGATTCCGTGTGCCCGCGGCCTGCGGGCCATGCCGGTGACCCGGAGCCGGGCTGGAGACAGCATCCCGCCGGCAGGACGGTGCCCAAGCACAGCACCGCATCTCCCCACGGCGAGGAGCTGGAAACTGGAGGTGATGGAGGTGCCAGCAGGGACACCGGGCATCCTCAGGGCCCGGCCGTCCTGCGAGGAGCGGGAGGGCTCGGGGAGCTCCCAGTTCCAGCCCCGCGTTCCCGTTCCCACCGCGCACTCCATCAGCCAGCTCCTCCTGCAGCGAAGGCGTTTCGGACAAAGCGCAGCCCCGGGGCCAGCAGCGCCCGCTCAGGGCTCCTGCCCGCCCGCCTCGGGCCGAACAGAACCGGGCCGGCCCCGGGCCACAGCAGCGCCCGCTCAGGGCTCCTGCCCGCCTCGGGCAAAACAGAACCTGGCCTGGCCTTCGGGCGCAGAGGGGCGGCTCCCGCCGCTGCTCCCCGGGAGTCCCGAGCGTTCCCGCTCTTAGCGCGCTCAGGGCCGCTCACGGCGCCGGGCCAGGCCGCACAGCCCCACCGGCTGGCCGGGAAGCCGGCTCGCTCCCGCTATCCCGACGTCGGAACCCATCTCGCGGTGACCCGCGGAGCAGCCAGGCTCTCCGGGGCAGCCGCCGGTAGCATCGCTGAAAAGACCGCGGGCACTCACCGAGCCTCCGCCGCTACTGCCGCCCCGCATGGTGCCGGTGCCGCCGCCACGTCAGCGCCGCGCCCGCCCGCGCGGTCCCGCCCGCCGCTCCCGGCCGGCCCTGGCAGCGCCCCCAGCCCCGCCGCGCTGCTGCTGCTGCTGGTGTGGCGCCCGGGGCCGTGCCAGGCCGAGCAGCGCCGGGAGGCCGCGCGGGCCCGCGGAGCGTCCGGGCGGCAGCGGGGCCACAACCGGGCCCGCGCGCGGCACGCCGGGGTCGCGGCCGCGCCCGCCCCGGAAGGACAAGGGGGCTCTGGGAACATGGCCGCGGCGGCGGGAGCTCCGGCGGGAGCCGCTCCGGTGTGCGTGCTGGTGCTGGGCATGGCCGGCTCCGGAAAAACCACCTTCGTGCAGGTGAGAGGCTGCGGGGGTCGCGAGGGGTCGCGGGTGGGCGTCGGCTGCCCGTGGGGGGTTGGCCGTGCCCGGCGGGGCTGACGCCTCTCCGTGCCCCGGGGCTGACGCCTGCCCGTGTCTCCGCAGCGCCTGGCCGCCCACCTGCACGGGCAGCGCTGCCCTCCGTACGTGATCAACCTGGACCCTGCCGTGCACAGCCTGCCCTTCCCCGCCAACATCGGTGAGCGCTGCGGGACCGGGGATCCGCCGGGAGGGAGCGGGGCCTTCAACAGAGCCCGAGCCCGTTCGCGGGGAGTCGTTCATGTGTTCCGGGAGCGAAAGCGGGAGAGAATACAAACTGGGCTGCTTGTGTTCCCTTAAGAGAGCCCAAAGTCTAACAAAAAAACTTGAGGAGTGTTTGTTAAAATTATGGGTCTTTTCTCCAAACAGTGGTTAATATGGGTATTTTTAGAACCAAAGCTATTCTTCCAATGCGTTTGTACATTTTTTATGTCATCTGGTGTGATTGGAGGTGTTTGGGTTCTGGAGGCTTTTTTTGTGTCAGTAATGAGAAGATTAGCAGATTTGATCTGGTTCCCTACATACAAATATGCTGTTAAAAAACATTACTTTTAGAGAAAACATTTTAGCAGTAGAACAGATCTTACTTTTAGCTGTTCCAAAGAACACACCAGTCCCTACTTTTGTGACAATCCTGTCTCTTACCCTCTGTGAAGGATGCCAGTCAGCCTTTCCAAAGACAAGCAGGACACTGTGGGTGCACGAGTTGTTTTACTGCTGTCAGAGGAATGGCTGGAGTGTGGATCCAGTGCTGGATCTCCAGGAACACAGATGGAGCTGTGGTGGATGTACTTTGTTAGCTGATGGTGACCAGCTGGGGGGTGGAAAACTGCTGACATGTCTTTCTTTCTCCCCTAGATATCAGGGACACCGTGAAGTACAAAGAGGTCATGAAGCAGTATCCTTTTTTTTGTCTGAACAATGATATTTGAAATTTCAGGTTTTTGAAAATAATCTGCTGCATGAACACTGTGGTAAAGGGGCAGGAAGTGTTTGGGGGGGATTGCAGTAATGCAGAGTGTTGCATGAAGATCAAGAGGCTTTGACTGTGTATTTCGTGCATGTGATATTAGGGATGTGGGTTCTACAAGATTTGGCACTTAGGTGATTTTCTCCTGTGCTAAAAATGATTTTGCCCAACAGTAAATTTTTACAAGCAGCAGGGACTCTGCCCTTTTGTTTTGTTTTATTTTGTTTTTTGTTTTCAGGGAAGCCATCAGCCTTTTCCCCATATTTTAACAAGTCTAATTTTATTTGTCATAAACAAATATGGAAATTCCTACTTGCCTGTAGTAGATGGAGAAAACGATTTCTCCATTTGGCCATGACCAAAGCAGTGTTGTCTCTCTGAATCTCAGAGACACGGGAGTGTCTGCTCTTGCTCACAGTGCTGCTGGCTGCAGTGCAGTAACGCTGGGCTAACGTGGCTGCACTTCCAGAGGGCTGTGGAGATCCTTGGTCTCTTGTGTAGTAGCTTGTGCAGGTGGAGGCAATACACAGTCCTTGGTTTTGACTTGCAAGTATGACCCTTAAATTTAATATTTTAGACAAGAATAAAGGGGGATAGGATTCTTGATTTGGGCTGTTGTTTGATTTGGGGTTACCAGCAGAACATACTAAATATAAGTTTCAAATTAATATGTAAGTGCATTATTTGCTTCAGTGCATCTGTTATCCAACACTGGAGTTGCTGTGCCTCGTTAATGAGGGCCTGAGGGGGATGTGTGGATGTTGAGAGCAGTGATGGAGAAAACAGAGTGTTATGAGTCAGTGCAGGTAAAGCACAAATGACAAGGAGCAGCCTCACAGCCCCTCTTCCTTCTGCCAATGGCACGTGTTTGGGTTAGAGAGCATTTGTTACCCTGCTGAGTGACTTACAGACGTGTATTAATCATGTACTGGGGATGTTGTCCCTCAGTCCCAAGGTATCAGAGTGCATCTGTTGTCAGGGGTGACAAAGTGACCTCTGGGCTCTGTGTAACCGTCTGCTTTCCTGAATGGAGCGTCAGATACGGGCTGGGCCCCAACGGCGGCATAGTGACCTCTCTCAATCTCTTTGCCACCAGGTTTGACCAGGTACGAGGTGGTTTCTGTGTGCTGCTCCATGCTGTGTGCTGGATGGGGGGGTTTGGTGTGTGTGCAGTCTCAGGGACACTGCACCGTGTTTGGGGAGCCTTCTCATATTTCTGGGCAGTTGTTCTCAAGGTTTGAACATTCTACAATGCTGTCAGAGCACATTAGCTTTCATATAAGAGATTTCAGGATTTCAGCTTGTTTTAAAGTAAAATGAAGAGGCCACAGGTCCAGAACATCCTTCAGTGTTTGTATAGGACTATTGTTGCAGCATGTTTCCTATAAAATCTTTCATGTGGATGCTCTGGTTTAGGAGTAGGGCAGCTCACTTCTGGAAACCTATTAAATTTTCCTGGGGCCATTTGATAATTGACAGCCCTCCTAAATCATACCACTGAATCAGCTCTGGGCTGGGGGCTGGTGTCAGATACTGAGATGATCTCTTGGTGAAGAGGCACAGAACAACTGCCTTTAGTCAGGTACTAGAACACACACAAAATCAAGATTCTCTTTGACGTTCTTTGGCATTTTTCACCCCTCCTTATTAAGGCATTTTCACATTCTGAAAAGCATAAAGACTTTAACCTTTTGATATTCACCTGCAGCTGTGCAAGTCAATGTAGTTTCTGCTATGAAATGAAGATGAAAGTTTCCTGTTGTGAAATACAAAATATACTTCTGCTTTTTCAATCAGGTGATGAAGTTTATTGAAAAAAGGCAAAATGCATCTAAGTGAGTACATTCTACTGAGTTGTGCTTTTCTGGGATCATTGTGGGAAAATTGCAAAATTTTAAAAAGCTTCTCTGAATGCTTTCTAGTTGGTTTTTTCAGCCTTGTTATAAATTTTATGTGGAAAGGGGCATAGAATGGATAAACCAGATTTTCTTTACATACATAAAAATAAAGCCTGCTTATCACAGTCCTGCTTTTCTTGTCTTCCATTAGACTATTCTTTTCTCTCACACACTGTTCAAATACGCAGCAATTTATTCTTTTTTTAAAGATTTTGCACTACTAACTCTCTGGCAAATTGATGCCTTCAACTCATGAGATTACATGCTTCTTAGTTACAAAATTCACACAGGAGATTTTCAGGCATGCCCATAATCTCATTAGTGTTTGGGAGAAGGTTTTCTCATCTGTTATAGAATAATCATGTCAGTTGCTATTGTATGCTGGTAATAATCTAGTCAGAACAGGACCTTGTGCTTAACTAATTTTTCCTTATTGTTGTCTGGGGGTAACTTCTTACCAGGTATGTTATTATTGACACACCAGGGCAAATTGAGGTGTTCACTTGGTCAGCATCAGGAACCATCATAACAGAGGCCTTGGTGAGTGCTTGTGGCATGGCTGGTGAAGCTGTGTGAGTGACCTGGCTGTTGAGCAGTGAGTTTCTAATCAAACTCTCTCTGACTGGGTGTTCCCAGGCCTCCTCTTTCCCTTCGGTTGTTGTCTATGTGATGGACACCTCTCGCAGTACCAACCCCATCACCTTCATGTCCAACATGCTCTATGCCTGCAGGTAAGAAAGGCTGGAAATGCAGCCCATCTGCTTCAATGGTTGCTTTTGAGGGGAATCATGGAATAGTTTGGGTTCAAAGGGACCTTCAAAGGCCATCTAGTCCATGCTCTCTTCCATGGGCAGGGACACCTTCCACTGGACCACGTTGGTCCGTCCAGCCTGGCCTTGGACACTTCCAGGCATGGGGAACCACAGCTTCCTGTGCAGTGTGCTCCAATATCTCTCTGCTGTCATCATGAAAAATTCTGTCAGCATGTCTCTTCCAGCTTAAAATCATCCTCCCTTGTCCTGTCTCTAGAAGCCTTGGTAAAAAATCACTCTCTATTTTTCTTATAAACCTCTTTGTATACTGCAAAGCTGCAGTAAAGCTTCCCTGAAGCCTTTCCCAGGCTGAACAATCCCAGCTCTCTGGCCTGTCTGCATGGGAGAGTGCTCTGATGGTTTCCATGGCCTCCTGTGGGCCCACGGTACTGCTCCATGTCTGTGCTGTGCCCTGGTTTCCAGAGCTGGATGCAGAGCTCCAGTTGGGATGAGAACAGAGGGAAAAGGGAGACTCACCCTACTCACCGTGCTGCCCACGCTGCTCCTGGTGCAGGCCAGGGTGCCTCAGATCCACTCCAGCTACTGCCTTGGTTATTCTCTTAGCGATTTGCTCATTGGAAAAGCAGAATAAATTAGGTGCCAATGGACATATGGAGGTCATTGGCTCACAACTCCCACTGAAAGCATTAAATAATCCCTGAGACCTCGGTGTGGTGAATGCTGGTTACAAAAGTTTAACATTGCCTCTTGCTTATAAACACATTTATCTAAGATGTACCAAGATAGTCTAGTTTAAATTTCTTCTTGTAAACACATAGTTTCTTATTCTGTTTTTTAATGTTATTGATACTTCAAGAGATTTTTCAAGATTTGTTTTGAGTTCAGCATAGCAACGAGATTTTGGTTTATTGTATCTTTCTCATACATGAATGTGTCTCTTTTCTTTCATGTTAAATCAGGGACTAAATACCTATAGAATGATCAGCATAGCTAGAGCTGTCATAATTCATGGTAAATGATGGTAAAAGGTTTTCAAAAACCCTTTCAATCCTTGTATGAAGATGAGGAACTGTGTCACTATAATAGTGTGCAAAATGTCTTACTGCATGCTGCATTTTCTGACGTTAGCTTGAGCAAAAGGTGAACACATAAACAGTGCAATAAGTGTGTGAGCTCTTGTGTTGAGGTAGTTTTTCTTTTTAGATGTTCTGTGTTACTTGAATTCATTTCTCAGTTCACAATCTCTCAGAACCTGAGGTCTGAGTCAAATGCAAAACGCAAATGTCATTAAAAACTGGGATCTGAGAGACATAGAAAATGGTAACCAAAATCAACTGTGTGTGTCAGAGGTTTTCTGCCTCACAGATGTGTGCTTACATCTTGGGGAAGCATATTTGTTCAAAGGTTGAAAGCAGGACCTGGGTGAAATTGCATTCTGATTGCTGCAGAGGAAAATAATTTTCTTTTGATGTCAAATGTATTCAGTCTTGCGTAAGTCTTGTCTGCCTTATGCTTAACATGCTTTCTATTCTAGTGGGTTTTAAATTGATGTTAAACTTTCATTTTGTGTCTCCCTGCCCAGTATCCTGTACAAGACAAAGCTACCTTTCATCGTGGTTATGAACAAAGTAAGTCAAAGCTCTGATTTCCATTTCCTAGTGGGACATTGTTCTGCTCAGCTTCTTTGGTGTGGTGTCTTTGTTTTACCACAGTAATGGGTTTTTCTAGAAAAGAGAGGAGAGGGGGCTGCAGGCTGACAACCAAATCTAAGAGAGGCACAAGTATAACCAGGGATGGGCAGTTGCACCCAAAACAGGACACCATCACTTTGAAGCACGTTTGGGACCTTAAGCCTGGGCTATAGGGACACTTAACCCTGTAAGGTAAGAGGGAGGAGATGAGGGAGTCTGCTCTTACACGCCCTCTTTGCACATGGAATTTGGCTTTGTTACAGCAGCAGGCTGATGACCCACATGGGAGTGAGTGGTGTAACCCCTGCGTGGTTTGAGGAGGGACTCAAACGTACTGCACCAGGCAAAACTCAGCAGAAGGGTTTGTTTGATCCAGTGTTTGCTGGGAGGCAGCAGCCAGGCTAGAGATACACATCCACTGCCATGTAGGGCACTCCTAAAGGAGTGCTTCTGAGTTTAACAGCTCAAAACATGATCAAACATAATCATTTCAGATATTGAAGGGATCCCGGTAGGTTGTTGGTGTGGGTGCTGCTGCCCACAGACATCAGTGGTGTTTGTGTTTGTATCCCCAGCACTGCAGGCTCTCTGCACACAGACAGACAGACAGACACACACACACACAGAGGCTCTCTGCACACACACACACACACACAGCTCCCCACAGCCGTGCCTTTCCTGTGCCATTTTAGTGTCTGCTGTGCCCCAGCTCCACCTTCTGCCCAGTGACCCAAACCCTCTTTTGGGACCTGCTTGCTTACTGAGCAAGGTTTTGTATCTGTTTTCTCTCTAACTCTAGACAGTAGTTTTAGATAAGCTTTTAAGATTTTGGGGTTTTTTTCCCATAGAAAAAGGCACAAGGTAGGAAAATCATTCTCTCTTAAGAAAATACGTTTTTATTGTGGAGTGTGCAGTGTTTGAATGCTCCTTTGCAGTAAGTCGTAGAAGGCTTTAGATCTGTGATTCTTCCCTTAAACAGTCATTGCCTTCTTAAACCTGAGCGGTTGTTTGTCTTCTCTCCAGATATTCATTTGATAAAAACAGAACTTGTGAAGCTCCACACCAGGCCTGAGTATTTTGAAAATATTAACATTTTGAAAATAAGCTTAACATGGACTTTTTTTATATTTCTCCACTTAACAGCCTATGGCTAAGGTTATTACTGGTGAACATTTTCCCTTCTCCTTGCAGACTGACATAATCGACCACAGTTTTGCAGTAGAATGGATGCAGGACTTTGAGACTTTTCAGGATGCCCTGAACCAAGAGACCTCCTATGTCAGTAACCTGACTCGTTCCATGAGTTTAGTATTGGATGAATTTTACAGCTCACTGAAGGTAAGAATCTTGGTTCTGTTTATTACCTCTCATCAAAGCCTGGAGACGAGAAAGCTCAAGAATAATGTTTTTGATGTAGGCTGGGAGTAGAGTGTGAGGAAGTCAAGAGGCAAACTGTTCACTGCTGCTCAGGGAAAGGAGAAGAGGCAATGGACACAAAGTGAAATACAGGAAACAGTGTTTGAGCAGAGGAGGAAAACATGACTTCATTTTTACTGATTGAGCACTGGAACAGACAGTGCAGAGAAATTGTGAAGTCTGCAGCCTTGGAGACAGAGCAAGTTATGAGGCAACCTGTTCTAGTTAATTCTGCTTTTTGGGCAGAGAAGTTGGACTAGATTATCTCCAGAGGTGTCATTCTGTCCTTCTGTAAAGGGTCTTTGCACTGCCCTTTTGAACTGAAGTCTGTTGATGAGCTGTGTTAGGATTTACTGATTTGAACACAGTTACTTCAGTAACTTCTCACGCTGAGTGGCAGCCCTGAATAATTCAATATTGTGATTAATCATGAGAAGAAAGCCAAGATAGGCTGGTGAGAGGCAGCATTCTTTGTTGCAGCATTTCCTGTCTGAGGTAGTTTTCCTTGTTCGGAAAGTGTCTTGTGCAGTTGTGCATTTTAGTGCACAGGAAGAATGGAAAGAATCTCAAACCCAAACAAACACCCTCTCCCCCCTGCGCCCCCATATTTGCTTGGCCAAAAAGAAGTTGGGTTTTTTTCTCACTTAACCAAGTTTTGAGAAGACAAAGGAATCCAGTTCCTCAGGAAACCCTGTGCATCCTAGGCTGTTACTGTTCCCATAGTCTGTGCAAAAGGTTTCAGCTAATTGTGTTTGTCATTAGCTTTTACTAAAGAAAAAGCAAGCTTTCTTGGCTTTATGGGTGTTTAAAGAAAGACAGTGAAAATGAGTGATTCTATTCACAAAGATAACAATAACAACAATAATAACAACAATAATAATTATAATAATGTAGCCAGATGTAATCTACATGTTCTATGTGGAACCAAATACAGAGAGGATTGTAGTGGTGCCATATACAGAATTAAAGTGTTCCTTATTTGTTAATTAGGTCCTGTTTCTCTGCATGACTGGAGAGCAGGTCATGTGATGATTGTAGCATAGACTGCAGCTTGTACTTCAGTGCAGGGAAGTAGAAATATTAACATATGTCAGCACAAGCAATACTTAAACTCCTTTGGAGAGCTGTCTCACGTTTGCTGTATTAATGACCAAATGCAAGGCTGCATTGCAAAAATCTTCCGTTTGTTAGGGAGTAGTAGAGACTGTCTTGCTTTCAAAAAAGAGGAAGAATTTTTGTTAGAAGATGGTCGATTCTGGCTAGTAATAGTGCTAATGAAATGTGTTTTTAGATAATTGATTTGCCACAGACAGAACAAATGGCCAGATGTGTAATGGTAGACAAGCCCAAGTTAGGAAGGAGATGTGCATGTTGAATGTATTGCTGCAGTAACTGATTGAATTCTGCACCCCACACTCTGGGGCTGGACTGCGTGGCCAAGTGTCATGTGGCTAAATACAAAGTATTATAAGGGTCAGTTGTTGGTTTTGCTACTTCTAGTACACTGACACACACTAACTACTTGTAACCCTAGGTGCAGATTGGGTTATTAACAGTCAACAAGTAAGTGACAGAAAGACGTGACTTTCTCTTGAAATGCCCAACTTGTCAAAAAAACCAAACCCCTCTCCCCAAAGAAACACCCCCCAAAAATACTGCAACAACTCACCAGACAGAAAACCAGCACCACCCAACAGACAGAGGTAACAAACGTGAGCAGCAAGCGGACAAGGAGTTTGAAAGCAGGATGGAGAGAAGCAGAAGTGGTACCGCACATTCTTGTGCCACTCTCGTGATTAAATGGCTATTGTTGGGTTTAGACTGGTGATCATTTGTTAGTTTTTGTGGTTTTTTGTTAGAGAGTGGTTCAGTTTCTCTAGTTGTGTGTGGTTTCTCTTGCAGGTGGTCGGTGTTTCTGCGGTGCTCGGCACAGGACTGGAGGAGTTTTTTACCCAGCTTTCCAAAGCTGTGGATGAATATGAGCGGTAAGGCCATGGGCAGCCCAGGAACACTTCCTGAAGGGTCTGATCTGCAGCTCCTTTGGTTTGAAGGAGAACACTTCAGTGAACACTTCCTGAAGGGTCTGATCTGCAGCTCCTTTGGTTTGAAGGACTCTGCACCTTCCTTAGCCAAGGTGGTTTAGGGTTTCTGATAAATTTCAAGCATCAGCATAGAAAGTGGCAGTGTAAAGGAGCTATTCAGAGGTGAATTTTTGTGTTTGCTGTTCAGTGAAAAAGCAAAAGCTATCTGTGCCATTAAATATGTGAAGGAGTATTTTTTCTCTAATTCTGTACAGCGATCACGGTTTGAACTCTTGCTGTTTCTATGAAGTATGTTCACTTATTTTGCATCCATTAGTTTCAGAGTCCAAATCTGGGTAAAAAGTACTGTTAGTCCTTCTGAAACGTCTCTCAAACATGAAAGCCTCGAGAAAACTTTTTTTGGGGTAGAGGGAAGCCTCTGAGATGATCCTTATTTAATATAAATCATGTGTTGATTCAGACTGAATGCACTCTGTCTTTTCAGAGAGTATCGTCCAGAATATGAACGCCTGAGAAAAACACTGGTAAGTGGTTTTGGACAGTGTCTTGAGGTTACTTAATGCACACAAGTGCCTTTATGTTGAGTGGGTCTAACATTTCATTTACTAGTCATACTCAGTGTGGGAAAAGCCCCTGTCCTGAAGAAGTCTGCTCTCTGCTTTTTTTCCCTAGATGTGGTGGAGCATATGTTTACAAGAATAAAGATGTTTTATAAAATACATACTGTTTGCTGCTTTAGTGCTAGTATTTAAGATAATTGTGAGAAAATTGTTGGGAAATAGTTTTGTATTTTCTATTCAGAAGGATAGAGAGTTCTTGAAAATAAATTCTCAAGTGATTTGTTGAGGCTGTCCTTGTATCTTCCTGTGCCAGTGTAGTGTACTGGTTTGACTTAAACAGTAACAGAGACTGATCTGCAGTGTCAGAATCAGTAACTTTGCTCATTTGAGTCCTGGCTGTCCAAAGGACAGTTCTCTGCAGGCACAGCTGGACTGAGTTTGGCTTTCTGATGTTTCTGAAAATGTTCTACAAGTCTGCCATACTGGAGGGTGCTGTCTGTGTAACCTTAGTTGTGATGTGAGATCTGCTCAGTGACCTGCACTCTGGCTGGGGGGTTTGGGGGAGGTTATTTTCCTGCTGATATTTAAAATGTTCTCAGAATCCACATGTAACACTTGATCTACAGGAGGAAGCTCAGGAGAAACAGAAGAAAGAGCAGCTGGAGCACTTGTGGAAGGACATGGGCAGTGTGTGCATGCAGAGCAGCACCCTGGCAGGTACCTCACCAGGAAGATCCAGTTCACTGCAGGAGTTTTCTGAAGAGTTTGTGTTGAGAAGTGCTTCTCTCTTCCCACAGCAAAAGGGTGAAAGCAGCTCCATGTTAGAGGAGTGGGACTTTAGTTCCTGTGGTATTGGCCACATTTAGGTATTCCTCTGTCTTTAGTTCCTGTGGGATTGGCCACATTTAGGTATTCCTCTGTCTTTAGTTCCTGTGGGATTGGCCACATTTAGGTATTCCTCTGTCTTTAGTTCCCATGGGATTGGCCACATTTAGGTATTCCTCTGTCTTTAATTCCTGTGGGATTGGCCACATTTAGGTATTCCTGTCAGTGACAGGCGTACAGGAAACCCTGCTGTGCAGCTAAAGCAACAGACAGTAAAAATAATGAGGGGCTCTAGAAGAGATGAGACAGATGAGAATGGGAGATGGGAGAGCTGTGCTCTTGGCTGCACTGTTCCTTACAGGTAGGTGCTGATGGAGTCTGTCCTGTGTCTTTGGGATCTGTGATCCAGAGTAGGCGTTAATTGTTGTGTTTATGTGCAGATAAAAGTTGTCACTGTTAACAATACCTTACCTTTAGCAAGCTGGTTTGTGTACAACCATTTCTTTTCCCCTCAAGGATCTGGTGATGCTTCTGCAATGGGTCCCTCTGAGCTAATCCTCACACGAGGAACTCTGGATGAAGAGGAAGAAGAGAGGGACAGTGATACCGACGACATTGACCATGAAGGTAAGGGAATGAGGCCTGAAACTGCCCATCCAGTTAGGAAATGCCCTCTGCATTTCATTACCTGGGTGGACTGTAAAGAGAGCCTAGAAAGCAAGCACACACTCGGTCACCTAAATACACGTGTCAGAATCCATAGCAGAAACCCAGCTGCAGTGTTTGGTCAGTGCTATCACTCCAGCCTCTGGGAGAGTTCAATTGTAAGTTTTCTGTGTAAGTAATTAATTGGTGTATGGCACACATAAACCAGAGAGCTCCTTAGGCTTGAGGCATGCAGTGACCTCTGAACCTGATTGATGCCCAGCTGTTCTATCATTCCTTCACCTTGCAGTTTCTGCCCTGGCTGTGGCTTTTGCTGTGACTATGGTCTTGGAGCAATCTTCTAAGTTCTTAGAGGGTGATTTTTCTATTCTATAGCTCACAGACTTAATCTTCATTCTTTTCCTGTTCCGTTGGTGTTTCGGATCACTTCTTTCCTTTGCCCTGTAGTGTAGTTGAAGATCCAACGGATGTTTTGTGTTATTCTGACTATCCTGGCTCCCTTTTGTCAGTAACAGAGGTGGACAGTGCTGAACTGTCGTTTCTTCCCCCAGTGACTGAGGAGAGTCATGAGGAACCAGCCTTCAGAAACTTCATGCAAGACATGCGGATGAAATGCCAGAGAAAAAGCAACCTGAATGAATGAGACCTTCACAAACAGAAGGTTTGGAAGGAACAGCATAAAGAAACTTGCACGGAGCCACGAGTGAAGACTTTTATTTGTGGACTTGCTTCCTCTGATAGATTTTTATTTCTCTTTCTGCAGTAACTGTTGGTCCTGTGAGTTAAAGATCTCGGAGCCAACTGACTGCACGGTTTGCCATCTGCACTGTGGCTTCCTGAAGCTGAGGGAATCAGATAGCAGTTTCTTTTCCTCCAGATTCTTCAAATCTGTCTGTTGAGAGCTTAGATTGTGAGCTCTGGCAGGCAGCATTAGTATGTGCAGCACTGACTGGTGTCCAGAACGTGTTCCATTCACGTGTGCAGCCAGTGTCTGCTGCAGCCAGGGCACAAGTGATGCTGTACTGGACTTTATCAATCTGCTCACTGTTTGATGGTTTGGTTTCTGTTAAATATATTTTATGTACTAACAAATGTGTGATAATAACAGAAGGGAATTTCATTTTAAGCACTGTTCTAAAGTGAGATTTTTTCCCTGTCCTTGCAGCCCATCTGTACGGATGTGCAGCAAATGCTTCTTCATTACATTGTACAGACATGGCACACATTCCTCCCAGGAAAATGCTGAGCAAAGAAAGTTCCCAGGAAAGTAATAAAAAGTCTCTGGCTTGATTTGGCTGAGAACAGAAGTGCACATGGTTATGTACTGGCTGCATCTATCCCTAGGTTACTTAAAGCAGAGGCATTTCCATAGATGAGTGCTGACCTGGAACACACACAGGTGCTTAGGGACTGGCTAATACTTACTTTTCCTGGTAGGCACTTGCAGTTTAGCAGTCTGGACCCTGAATCTCTGGGGTTTTCTCCTCCACACAAAGGGGTAGCCTCACTGGGTAGGTCTCTGAGTGCAAGTCTGGCACAGGTTAGCTAGCACCAATCCCAAATGGCTAGTGTGGAATAACCACTCTGCTTTAATTAATAAATCACTGCTTCCCTTAGTGGATAAACCCTTCAACTTTACTTCAATTTCACCAAGTTCTGAACTGTGGCCACTGTGTCCCTGTTGGAATTCTGTGTACGGTCCTATAGAAATGTTCCCGAGGAACAATTCTGTATATGGTCCTATGGGAATGTTCACAAGGAACAATTCTGTGTACGGTCCTATGGAATGTTCCTGAGGAACAATTCTGTGTATGGCCCTATGGGAATGTTCACAAGGAACAATTCTGTTTGTGGTCCTATGGAATGTTCCCAAGGAGCCACTCTGCCCTAACCTGTGACTGCAGCCCAGGGATCACCTCATCCCAACACCTCCAGCCGTGTCAGTGGGTCCTGACTGTGCCCATGCTGACCCATCACAGGTTGCTCTGCCTGCTGCCCTGGCAGCATCCCTGAAGTGCCACCAAGAGAGGAGCTCCTGAGGGCACAGTGTCCTGGGATTCAGGGGAGAAGAAGGGCTTTTCAGTCTTCAGCACCTCACACTCCATCAGCACTGCTAGCAGACGGTCCAGCCTCTGGAGGACACGGTCACATTTTACAGGTCCTGGTCTCACCTCAGCTTCCCAAGGGACAGTCTGAGAGGGAGAGGGAAGGAAACAGGTCTGGTTGGACAGCCTGCTCCCAGAAAACCATCCTAACCCTTACAGCACTAAATAGAGCTGTAAGAACTTCCCAAAACGTTGATTTCCCTGCAGACTGAGGGCTTGGAGTGGCACAAA
>JAHXMQ010012337.1:109387787-109407191 GCA_020466415.1 Ammodramus savannarum pratensis | reverse complement strand
GAACACCCTGCAGTGATGGTGAGACTGCGCTGTGTGCCAGGGGCACAGCCCTGCGTGGAAGCAGAAGGAGGCTGCTGCAGGTGCAGCAGGTGAATCTCACGGATATTAATCCATTTCTTGCATGTTTCTCCCTGTACCTCAGGAAAGTTGCTTGCAGATAAAAGAACTGTGAAAAGGAAGGTAATTTTTTTGATAAAAAAGTGATGAACAAGAGGGGGTTTGAAATGATAGACCACGTATCATCCTGCAACAGGTACTCAGTGTAGGCAAGCCTTGGGTCAAAGATAGCAGCAGAGAAGCACCACAACTGTCCATGCATGAGTGATAACAGAGGCCAACATTTTCACATATGGAAATCTCCAGAAGTACTAAATGAGGAGCCTGGAAAAATCTACAGATTTATGAATATTATTAGCTGTGAACTTTAATTACACTGACATTTAAAATGAACAGAAATGGCACTTTAATTGCACTGTAGCCACACTTTTATTGCATACATTTAAATAAATTAGAAAGAGGTTGAATCTGTACTGTGCTGTATGGGACCAGTTCAGGCAGTTAGACATTAAAAATATGGAAAATAAAGAAGATTTCAGAGCTGTACCTTAGCTAAGAAAACTGGTTTGGTAGTTCTGTGTCAGTATCGTAGAGGAGCAAAAAGAAATCTTCTCCAAATTCTCCTAGGAATTCTAGATGCTGGATTCTAATGCTGATATAGGGAGGTTTGCACTTCTTCCTTGCAAACCTTCTTCCTGTCAGTGAAAGGTTGTTAGCAGGAAATTTAATAAAAGTTCTGCTGTTTGATGAGCCCTTAGAAGATATGCTCTGTTAGTGGTTCAGGCACTGCAGAACTTTATTCAGTTCTTTAGTTTCTAACTGTCTCTGAGCAAATGACTGCATCTCAGTGGTCTCTGCTCAGCTGTGCAGCAGTAATGCCTTCAGGATGGAGAGCTCTTCAGCTGTACAGCCATACCAGTCCTTTAAACATGAGCATTATTTGTGATCAGACACACTGACAAGTTGGAATACATGAGACTTGCTTGCTGAAAACTTTCAGAAACGGAAACCACAGATTTGTGCAGTTTCTGTGCCACAGGCCATGACTTGGAGAGTTTGAAATGGGTTATTGCAGACTCCTCTGGGGACTGCAGCATTTTGGGCCCATCCTAAACATCTGTCTGATGCCTTGAATACACAAACCTGAATTCTGCCCTGTGTTTGACAGCAGCACAAACATCACTGCTCCTTCCATTGAGTAAGCAATCATGCTGATAGTGCAGATATCAGGTGCTGATATGCACATATCATATGATGAGCAGGTGGGAAAGTATCTGAAAGAAGTGCATGGGTGGCCTCCTAGAAAAATAAAATGTCAATTTAATTTAACTTGGGAAATATTTATGCAGGAGACATTCTGACTCTTTAAAAGATCCCTTCCTTGGATATTTTTTCTGTTTTGTGATTCACTGCTTACCTCAGCAAGTGTTGTTACACCCTACTGTGGTTTTGCTTCAAGATCCCTTTTCAGTGGGTTAAGTTGGAGTCCCCATTTCAAAAGCACACTTCCTCATCCAACAGGTGTGATCTGCATTCTTAATTTCCAAAGATGCTTGTGATGTGTGTTTTGACATATTAAAACTCATACTTGTCAGATGAACCAATTTTATAAAATTATCTAGAACCTCCTTGTATCATTGACTTGTCATTATTTCATACATGACTCTTTGTACAACCTGTAAATGTCAGTGACATGGCTTTAGATTTTCTTATAGATTAAAATACCAGTAACTGTTACACACTCTAAAGAGGAGCTACAATTGTGCTTTAACTCTGTTCTGCGTTCCCACTGATGACTTGGATGATGGATATGAACTGGTGGAGAGCTGCTAACATGCAGAAATAAAGGACTGGAAATTTGTGACAGTCCTCCCAAATGAGAGGCGTGGTCTGAAAATAAAGGTACTTCTATCCGAATGTGCCACCTTGAACTTTTACTTCTTGAAAATACTAAAAATTCAAGGTAGCACACTCAGATAGAAGTAACCCTGTAGAGGAATATCTAATGGAGAATACTTGGTTTTCAGCAAATGTGCAGAAAAGACTGGAATTTTCCACGAACTGTAGGTTCAACAGGAGGCAACTCTGTCTATATGATGAGAAAAGAAAGAGGTAAGTGTTACAGTGGGGAATATAGAAATCTGTTTAGCCTGCAGCACAAATTAAATATTCTCGCTGCTCTGGCTGGCACTGGAAGGGCCTCTGCCAGCAGCTCTAAGATTGATTTTAGATGCTGCACTTCAAAGCAAATGGAATCAGCTGGAGGGAGCCCATAGGAGAACACCACTGCTGACACATCTCAGAAACACGGGCTCCACAGGAGGACTGAATAACTGGGTCAGCAGGGTACGGAATGAAGGACTTGTGCAGCCTCCAGATTTGTTAAAAGTCTCTTTGAAAAGAAAAACTTCCTTGCCAGGTCTGTAGGACAGGAAGGGCACAGCTGAACTTGCAGTTACTGGAGGCTTTTAGAATGGGGTTAACCAGCCTTGTGGGGCTGGAAAATGCATCATTGACTCTTCCTTGGGACAAGGGTGATCTGGATTACCTACTGAGTTCCTCCTGGTCCTCTTTTGCAGGAGTGTAACTGCTGACATACAGTTCTATTGTTGACCTCTTTTGCTATATTTGCCATAAAACTGAGTTTTGGAATCACAAACGCCTTTGAAAATTGTCATTGGATTCTGGCTCCATATTTACTATTGCTTTTTAAATCCGTGTGATGGGTGCTACTCTGACTTACCCTGGTGTGGGCTCTACATCACGTGCTGTGGTTGTGTGAAAATACAGCAAGTTCCCTTGGTTTTGAGGCCACTGTTTTGGGGCCCTCCCAGCACATTTTAGAGATGTACATTTCACTTTTCTCATGCTCTAGCTTTGACCCCAAGCTTCTAGGTGCTAATGTATGCTAAAGTATGCATGCACCTCTAAACACCTTGAATGAAACCTGCACTTCCTGAACTGTTTTGTATTAGGTGCTTTTTTTCCAGTTGGCTTAATTTGCTGTATTTACATGATAAGCTATGTGGTGTGTGGATTTCATGGGACAGAGGCCAAGTTCACTTCTCTTTTACATGTCTGAGTGTGCTTTTTCAAGGTAGCAATTGTGTGAATGCAAATTACTTGCTCTTGCTGCATCATTCTGGGACTTGTGAAATCCTGCACACAGATTTCTTTAACTGGAGGCACCTGGGCACAAGGAGACGGGGAAAGAAAACACCCAGAGAGTCTCAGAGCTGAGATGGTTTCTTGGGTTTTCCAGAGCAGCTGCTTCCCAAAGGACTAATTTGCTCTGCAAGTGCCTGGCTCAGGAAGCACTGAAGCTATATTGCTTTGGCCACATGCAAAAGGTGCCAATGGCCACCAAGTATGACTTGATGTCTGTGTTCCTGTGACTTGATGTCTGTGTTCCTGTGACATGATTAGCCCATATCCAAATTGGATCATATCGTGGCCTGTAGTTTGCTCCTGCACTGACTGTGCCTTACCAGTCATTGTTGTTGCTGAGGTGCAATGGCAGGAAGCATCAGGTACAACTGGAGTGTGTCAGGGGCTCCTGTACCAGTTTCTTGCTTATTTGCACCCCTGTGATATTTGGAGTGAGTTGTTTCAGGCGTGCCTGTTACATTGGCAGTGACTGACACTTATTGCCAGCACCCAGGGATTCCCTGTCACTCGAGAGCCACTGGGACCTGTCTAATAATCACACTTTTCACATGTACCTTCTCGTCCAAACCTTCCCTCAGCTGCTGATGGCTGATGTGATCAAAGCCTTTACCCATCACTTACTCCCTCTCCCCTTTGTGGCTGGTGGGGTCTGATGAATCACCCTCGTTGTTATTCTGGGCCTGCAGGTCACCCAGACACAACACAGCGCCCACACAATGGTGACAACTGAATTCTAACAACTCCTCCGTTTCCTTTGCAGCACAGATACAATATTTATGACACTATTAATGCACAGCGCTGTCAAGATTTTTAAAATGAGAGTAACTCACCTGCCCCTGTCACACACTCATGTCCTCCTTGTTTCAGAAGTGTCAGGAGAATCCTTATCAATTTTTCTGTCTTAATAGTCTTCTGCCATGAAGCCTGAGTCAGAAATGGCAGGCTGTACCACAGCAAATTCTGATGGATCTTTCTGTGGAGACAGCCAGCATAAAACTTTCAGCTGTGTTGCTAAAGCAAGTGACTTAGCCTTGAGGCCATGGGGATGTATAAGCACTATTTCACCCTTATCTCCTCATTTAAAGCAGAATTTTACTCCCAAATAGCTTCACAGATTCATCCCATAAACTTACAGGGCATTTTTTACTTCACAAAACCAATATGTGACACGAAATCCACTCTCCTGGATCAGAAGGACCAAATGACGTTGTGGTCTTTATGCCAGGTTGGATGTCAGCTGTCCCCATAGGGTCAGGCATGGAGCTGGCATCACCCCTGCAGTTTTGTGCTATATTAGCAGGAATATGACTGATTGCCCTCGGCTGTGGGTGATCTGGAACATATTTGTCCTGCCCAGGGATGGGAAAAGGCAGGTGCTTGGGATGGATGGAGAGAGCACCTTCACTTTAATTCCCACTCCATCTGGCTCTGAATGTAAGAACATGTGCCTACATCAGACACTCTCACAGTAACTCTGTGAAAATTGCACTCGACTCTTTCTGGCCATCCTTGCTCCTCCAGCAGGAGTTGCAGTGACCAGTGACTTGCCTGTGGTCTTGTCTACCCTTTAAGCACTTCTGGATTGCTCTTCTTCCACCTTCTTTAGCTGTGGGTTCATACACCACTCTAGGAAGGAGCCTGGAGAAAGCTGCACAAGTAGGGGAGCCAATGCACAACTGGCCTTCCTCATAATTTCTCTTAAAAACTTGCCTTTATTTTTGAATTTGAAAAGCTGGTTATTACATTTCCCTCATGTCTTTGCACTGACCTGAACAATAATTGAGCTCTATTGTGGTCACTAAATAAATCTGGTCTGAGTGACTCCCGTGCTGCTGGCAAAGGACGTTTCATGGCACAGCCTTTCTCTACCCTTCTCAGCCCATTTCTTTTAAAATGACAAACCTGCATTTGGAAAAAGTAAATTTACTGTGGCTTTTCTGTGCAGATGGTGATAAGCGTGAGTTAGCATTTGTAAGCTTATAAGCACATATGGTTTTGCACATATCAATTAAGGCAGTTGGCTAATCACTCTAATATCATTACTGATTCATCTGTATTCCTTCAAATAGACATTTATGCTCAGCCTGCTGGCTTTTATACGTATGGACTGGATTGTGCAATTCTCCCTGTCACCATTTGTAGTCAATAACATTTCCTTGGCACCAAAGGGAGGAAAAGGGTACATTTTAGAACTGTGTGGGCAAGTCATTTGGCCCATGCCTTATGTATAAGGCATGCACATAAAATATTTGTGCGTGTGTGGTTTCTTTTTAAAGGATCTGCTAGTCATGCTGTGGGCTGAGTGACAGCAGCATTATGTTTGTGCACATGGGACATACATACAGATTCATGCATGCACTCATCCTGGGGTTAGAAACACATCCTGCTGTTAGCAGCACTCATCCTGCTGTGCATGGCCAAGCATCCTGACCCTGACCAGCCTCACCTCACAGCCCTCCAAGCTGGGCTCACCGCAGCATTCCGAGGTACCCGAGTCTCTGTTTGGACTCTGGGAGGTGTTTGGGATCAAAAAGCCTGTGAGAGCTTTTGGGAGGTTTTAGGAACAGGGTTGTTTTTCCCCTGTTTGTGATGAAGTGGCTGGGGTCATTCCCAGGCACAGCAAACCTGCAGGACTGGAGGGCTGTGTGACCTGCAAGGCCATCCACTGACCAGAAAAGGTTCACCCCATCTGCCCTGATCTAGTTCATGTGTTCTCAGAGCTTATCATCCTGCCAAAAATGTGGTGCGTGCAGGCTGTAAAATCACCACTCTTGACAAAGATTTTTAAGAAGGGAACTTGGGGATTTTTCCAAGCTTTAGATTCAGGCAAAAAATAGTTCACACATAAACACTCTATGGATTTTTTCCTTCCTTCCTTCCTTCCTTCCTTCCTTCCTTCCTTCCTTCCTTCCTTCCTTCCTTCCTTCCTTCCTTCCTTCCTTCCTTCCTTCCTTCCTTCCTTCCTTCCTTCCTTCCTTCCTTCCTTCCTTCCTTCCTTCCCTCCCTCCTTCCTTCCTTCCTTCCTTTCACTTTTCAAAACTTGATGCCCACTTTTATTTACCTTGCAGGTGAATGATGCATAGTCTCACCAGGGAAGAGGTGGATTCCCTGGTGGTGAACAGTGGACACTTGAGATTCAGAGGGACAGTGTGCTGGCCCATCTTGTCTAGAACATGCTTTTGCCAAAGAAGGTTGAGCCAGATGATTTTTGAGGTCCCTTTCAACCTGTAATGCCAGTTCAGAGCCAGGAACCCGTGCATTTTAGAGAACATAAGATTTTTGGGAGTGTCTTTACCTCTGTTTTCAAATTGTTTTTAAAATTCAACAGTATCTTTAGTTAAGATTTTTTTTAAAGAAACTGTTTTTCTTTGAAAGTTATTTCTGGTTTTGATACTAAACCATTCACTAGCTACAAAAAAGACCTGTTATGTTTTTAGAAGAAAACAAAACTAAAAAGGACATAAAATGAATGAGATGTTCACTCTCCCAGCCATGGTCCCAAGGGAAAATTCTATGTTAGCTCCTCACAAGAGTTTATTTATAGATTTTTGCAAGCCATGGTGTTAAAGCTGCTATGGAGAGGCAGCAGGATGGTATTTTCAGAACCCTGCCTAGAACCTGGTGATTTCCCCAAAATCCCCTGGCAATTGCACAATGGAAAATGTAGCTCAGCTATTAGCAAAGTGAGGATGAAGCTGATAGCCCTGCAAATGTCCAGCACAGAGCTCCTAATGCAATTTTGGGTGGCTGTGGGTGGGTTTGCCTGCAATGGAACCCTCCCAGAGAGCCAGCAGTGTGACGGATGGACTTGCAGCTCTCCTCATCTTCCTCCCTACTCCATCCTCAGTTAACTGTGCAATTAACTGCACCTTTGCTGGCCTGGAGAGACCTGTGTCCTGTTGGGGCCACACATTCCAGCTCTCCCTGGTGTTAATTGAAACTGGGGGCACTGAGGGCTCTGGAGGTTGGGCACAGTGAAAGCCTGGGCCAGGCTCCCATCTGCACATTTGTCATGGGACAGACTTGCCCTGTGTAAAAAACTACCCCTTGCTAGAAAAAGGCTCTTTCCCAACTACAGTTTTCAAAGGAACTGAAGGGGAGATGGGCAAAAGTTTTCAGTAGAAAACATGTGTGATTTTGAGAAAAAAATACTTGAAATACTTCAGATCCCCATTCTCCCCTGCTTTGGCTGGCTGTGTTGTGTGGTCGTGGCTGCTGGGGTGGACAGTGGGGTCTCCAAGGGGCTGTCATGAAACACCTGCCAAAAGAGGTTTTTTGGCTGCTGATTTTGCTGACACTAAAGTACAGGAACGTGAGGAAACTGGGCTGTGTACAAAACATCTCTTCCCAGTCAAAATACCTTAGTTGTCAATGTGTAAGAGTAGTGTACTTGCTCATAATAATTTTTGCAACACTAAATTGAAATCTCTGTAGAAATCAGACAGTGGTGAAATATTTAATAGAAACTTAATTTCAAGGGTTTTTCATCAGGAAATTGATTTAATTTCCTCCCAGAGCCAATCTTCCTGTCCTGATTAAATGAGGCAGAGAGAGTATTTGCTGGCTGCGTGCATCTCTCTGGTCCCTCATTTAGAGGTGTGTTTTTGCAGGGAGGAGACTTCTTGCATAACACCTTTTCAGGCTTTGGCCACCCAAGCTTCTTTGTGACCCACAGCTGAGAGCAAGCTGAGGCTGTTTATTTTCCCTAAGAAGACCATGCCCTCCTCACTGGAGTGTTTTGGGCAGGACATTTAAAAACCACAGCTGTGACAGCTCCTCAAGGCCATCTTCTCCTGGTTTTCTTGTATGCAAGCACAGCTCCTGAAATGTTGGGCACTTCATCCAAGGTAAATGTCTGAGCCTTCTCTCCAGCCAAGCAGAACGGGCACCTCTCAGAGAGATGGTGCACTTGTCTTTTTAGGAGGGGATAATAGGAAGTGACCTTACTCATTGCCAAGAGGGAGAGGCTGACTTATAGATGGAAAACAACAAGCAAGATAAATCTGACCTGAATTGGTCTGAATTTTGAGCTTGTGCTTTGTTCTTACTCCAGCCCCTCACCAACTTCTCAGACCCAAAGGCTGATTGCATTTTTGTAGGCACATGGAAGAGGTCTGAGAAATGCAAATGCATCATTAGCAGTGATAACTCAGCTTCCCTCACCCCCTTAAAAGCTGCATCATCTTCAGTGGGGGTTGATGTATTAGCCAAAATTTTGGCATTGCCAGATATTAAGAGTTTCGATCTTGAAATGTAACATTTCTTGACAGAGTAATTTGTACAAAGTAGTGTACTGAAAAGGAACCTGCTCACTTGAAACTGAATCTCACCCATGCTTTGCTTTGCTTTGAGTAAAATTAGTCTGCAGGAGAAATCCTGCAGGCAGGGGATGGAGAACAAGAGGGTGCCTGACCTCTATTGCAGTTTAATTTTCAAAAGTGCGTCTCTTACAGTTATAAAATGGTTTTTGATGTGCCAGGGGACGCTGTCAGCCCACAGGCTGCCCCTTGTGATTGGGTTCATTGCAGCAGCATTTCTCTGCTTCCATCCCCTGTCTGTTGGCCATCCCATGGGACAAGGCAGGCCAGCAGAGGCTGGAGAATCATTTCTCCCCTTCCCAGCACTGCTCCCCAGCATCTGCAGCCCCAGTGGGAAGGGTCCCTCTCCAGCTCCATCTCCAGCCCATGAGGAATTGTGGCACCCAGTGCTCTGCCCTCCATCACTGCATTTTCAGGTGGGATTTCTCACACAGGGCAGCTCTGGCCTCCTGAAATCCAGACACCTGAAAGGCCCCAAAACAGCCATGAATTGTCATGGAAAGCCTTGAGAGATGCTGTACACTGACCTGATGTCACGGATAATGTATATTTCATTTTATGTTTGCTACACCTCAGGCATCCACAGAAAACCAGCTGAGCTTTGCCCTCGTGGTTACCAGCATGTCCACTGGATCCCTCAATAAAGCAGAGTACAGCAGTGCCAGCTGGAAATATTATTATAAATATTGTACCTGAACTTCAGGAGAGCAGGCCGTTATCATGCTCTGCTTTGAGTGACTTCCTCACTCTCCTCACAGGAAAAACAATTTCTGCTGAGCTTAGACCTGGCTCAGAGGATCTCTCACAGAGACCTGACTTTGACAATATTCACTGCAGACATTTTTAACTTAGAAAAATACAATATAAAATGGAGCTTGGCAGGTTTAGATTTCTCGGGGGATGCTTTTATACACTAACAACTATTTTGTCTTGGAAAATTAGTTCTTTTGAAGAATTGGATCATGGATGTACATCTTGTTTTATTAGAGAAAGAACCAAAGATATTAATGAGAAAACTATGATAGTATTATATTTTAATATATTTTAGTAATTTATATTTTATATATGACATTTTGTTATCTATTGTTACATTATATTATATTATATACAATATATTATATGTGTGTTATAGCTGATTATAGATTATATTTTGAATAATATATTTAAGTTACTTCTGTTTTGCTTTAGAAAACATAATTTTTCTGGAAAACAAAAGCTGGGTTTGTGTATTTTGCTGCGTTTAAGTTGTGAAAAGTACTATTTCTGATGACTCTGGACTGCCATAAACCATACTGATATAAATAATTTGTCTCAAAAGCTGAATTTTCTTTCATAAACATAATGCTTTGAACATGCATATTTTAAATTCTTGTCAGAAGAAAGCTCAGTCATACAATGATGTGATTTCACTTTTAGAGATTTTGCTTGGTATGATGTCTGATGAAAGACATTCAGTTAACCTATTGTATGATTTTGGGGGTCTGAAGAACTCTCGTGACACTATTTCCTTTAGGTGCTTTCAGACTCTTTCATAACCCATCTCAGTTGTTTTATCTCCCTATAACAGTTGTTTATAAGAAATGTGCTGTCTTTCCTTCACATTTCATTGGCATTTACAATATAAATTGAGTTCCAAGAAGTTTTTGCTTCTGCTTATCACAGAACCACGAATCACAGAGTGGTTGGTGTTGCGCCTCCCTCCTCCTGCTCCAAAGCAGGTTCCCCTGGAGCAGGGTGCACAGGATCACATCCAGGCAGCTCTCAAATATCTCCATGTTTCAGCCAGCTGTGCCCATAATTCATCCCTTCTCTGTCTCCCCTGCTAAATCTGATGGTCACATCTCTTTTTGTAAAGAGACAGCACAAAACCGCAAGGAGAACAGGGGTACAAAGAAAAGAAATTGGCTTTCAGGAAAGCCTTCCACTGCTTCTCCAGGTAATTACGCTCCCTGTTGCTTGTAGGCTTTGCAGCTCGACATTTCAATATGTCTCTGTTCACATTGTGTTCACTGTTCGAGGTTTACAACAGGTCATGCCACTAGAGCAAATGTTATCTGAGACTGAGATCCTCCCTTCTAGTCTTTTCTAAATGATGATGACATTGTTGTGGTCACTAATCAAACAGACCTTCTCCTTTTTCCTCTGTACCAAGGAGGTTTTTTCATAGGTGTAGTCATGGCAGGAACTGCAGTGCTCTCTGCTGAAAGTCTCCAACTTTATGTAAAATCTTTTTGCTTACCAGAAGAATCAGCAGTGCCTTTAACAGCTAAATAAATGGACTGTAATGTCCAAATTTTCTTGACAATATACACTGAATTGTAGAAGCTGAGCATTTCTCTCTTCAGCAGCTCAGCTCAAGGGTACCAGGCAGCCTCGCTGCTCCAGAGGAAGGGGTGACAGATTTCCAGCAAGGGGAAATGGATCCTTGCTGCACCCTCCTGTGCCCCTAAAAGCAGCTCCCCGTGCCTTCAGTGGCTGTGAAAGTGCCCTCTCAAGTGACACTTCTCCTCTTTAATTGCTGCAGTGATGGCACAGTGATGTTCAGCCCGTGGTCAGAGATCCCTGAGAGGAGCTGTGGAGTCCTTCAAGGGGTGCATTAAAGCCCAACAACCTCTTGCAGCTGACTCACACCTGACTTCTGGGCTTTTACACCTTCCTGGAAACCATGGACATCATGAATAACATCACAGGCTGAGAAACACTGGCCCACAGCTTGCTGGCAGAACTCCTCACTTCCCCAGCTCTGTCATTACTTTTTAAATGTTTCTAGCATTCTGGTCTGTTAGTAACACATTTCTTCCTTTGTACATGGGTAAAAAGTGAACCCTGGTAATAGGGAAAATGAAATCCACCAAACTGTTTTGAGCTGTGTCAAATGGAAAGAAATAAGCTAGACACTTTCCAAGGGCTGGAAGTACTGCCCAAATGCTCCTCTTTGTAGGATGAGGTGCCACTGATGGGCAAGTGTAAGGAATTTCTTCTCTGGTTTATTCTGAGTTTCTGAGCCCTGAGGCAGCTGAATGACCAGCAATTTCAGCGTGTCTCCAGAGCTGGTCTGCTCAAACCCTTGAGCACCTGGAGTAATAAACTCCCTTGACTCCTGCCCAACCCTGCCCACAGCAGTCCTCTGTAAAGCAGCTTTACTCATGCTCATGGGGGCTGCACATTCCCTGGGGAAGGCGGGAAGGGGGATATTGTGTGGGAGGGAAAGGCACTTTTCCACTGAGACTGTCCAAGGGAAAAGAGCACCAGCCCACTGATTCCTGCCCCTGTGCCTGACCATTCCCATGCAAGGAAGCTGTGGCCCTTCAGATTTTGGGAAAGGTTTCCTTCCTGTGGCCCTTTTTTGGTTCCCCTCTTGGGAACCAAACTACATCCTACACTTGCGCTTGAAGAACAGGGACACTGTGCAAAATTTTATGGCTACCCTTGTAGACATTTCCTTCAAATACTCCAAGCACTAGATGGAATAGTGCTCCTGCAGACAGGGGATGAGTGGTGCTGCTGAAAGTATGGCTGACATCTGAATTTGGCCCAGAGACTTCCAGGAGAATTTTGTCTGCCTACTCCCAGCCACATTTAGCGCAAGCCAGTCATTTGTGACTGTAGCTTATAAATACTCTTAACTTCTGGCATACACAATGGGAAATAAAGTACATCTTATCTAAAGGCCAAGTGATTGTTTATTACAGTCATTATTCATTTCCATTGTCGTTACTAATGAGGCTTTAACACTTGCTGGGCCATTAGCTCAGCTGAGGGTCCCAGATTTCCTTAGCAGAGCTATCATCTCTTTTATCTGATTTGTGATTCCTGGCTGGTACATACACAAAGGGGAACTGGGTATCAGAAAAAGAAATTCACACTTATTATTATGTCTCACAGTTCATTGTAATGCTATAGTTAACATTTTTTCTGTTTCCTTTATTTAATTCCTTGTAGTCAGGTAAGGAACATTTTGAAATTAAATATTTTTATTAAGCTGATCTGCGCTGTGTCTTCCGACTCTTCAGACAGCATTGCCAAATTAAAAACAATTGCTCCCATGTTTGTGCTTAATAAATATTTCAGTAAGGCTGGCACTCCTGTGCTAAGGACACTTGGAACCCTGTCCCACTGACTCAGGGCTCTGTGTCTTCCCCTCAGAAGGTGGCGTGTGAGACTGAATCACACACGCTGAGTGCACAGAGGCTGGGCAGGGAGGCTGTCAGCACAACAGGCAGAGCCCCTGTACTTCTGATGGAGAGAAAAAGTGAGCAATAATTGATCATCTTCATTCACTGCCTCCAAAACCACCCAGTGGCATCCTGCCTATGAAAGGACAATTGCTGTGAGCTTAGCTTCTCTTCCCCTCTCTGAAAGCTCAAAAGGTAAAGGAAATGCCTTTTGCCATGAATGTGATGGGAAATGGATCAGCCACAAGCTGGTATATGTTCTGCAGTGGCTAGGCTGGTTTTAGCAGCTCCTGCCTGCTTTATTCCTAGCCAGGGGCTCATGGAAGCTCATTGCCTCCTGAGCTCTGCTGCTTTGTCTGCCTGTGGGACTGTGTGTGGAAAAGGCACAGAAGTGGATCTGGCTAAAAAATCAAACCAAAAAGCAGTGGACTATTCTCCTTCTCTGTAGGCTCAAATAATCACACCAGAAGAAATATGGGAGAGCAGCAGGGCTGAGTGGTGTGGTTGGGCTGAACCTGAAATTCTGGCCAGTTGTTGCAGCCATGCCTGAGGGCACAATTCCTTCATTCCCTGGTTGTGCAGAACCATTTCTATCTGACACCCAGCCATCTGTATCTGCTAATATCTTTAATTTATTTTTCACAGCAGAAGGGGGCTGGAATGAGTGTAAAATACTGGGAGCCAGGCCTTCACTTTCAACCACAGTGCACAGTTAGGTCCTGTTAAATTCAAGGATGGCGTCCAAGTTAGAATCAAGTCATGGCCAGAACATGAGTGGCACCAGACAGCAATGGGCCTGACAGTGGCGTGCTCAGAAACCATTCTGTCCATACCAGTGTTTCCCAAGGGCTGCCACTGTGCACAGAGGCACAGAGCAGGGAGGCAGGGGCCACATCCTCCTGCTATCGTGCCCCTGTGAAAGACAAAGAACCATTTCCAGCTATTTCCAGAGGAAATCGAATTAGGGACATGCAGTCACAAGAAAGAAGGTGACTTATAGAGTATCAAATCCAGTCATCTCCAATCATAACTAACTACATCCCTTAAGTGATGTCAGACTCCACCCTGAAATCAGACATATTTCTTTACCATCTGTTCCACAATTCAGAACCAGTTTAATTAGAAGAGAAAGTCTCTTGCTATTCAGTGATCATTTTGTGTCCTTACTTAATAATTTTTTCAGTTCTCCCGAGACTGGAAGTTCAGGTGTCTTGTTCTGACATTTCCACTCAAAACTTATTTTGCAGTGCAATAATGCAGGCATGGTTTCTCATCAGCGCTTGCAGAAGTGGAAGTTTGATTAATCCTTACTTGAAAGTCAGGTCCTGAGGTCTTAGTCCACAAGTTGGCATGTACTAGGGATGGGAGTTTGTTTACTAGCTCTCTGAAATGCCTCTCCACACTGACATTTGCTTAGTGTTTTTGTCACCCCAACTCTGATTTTTTCCCCCTTTCCAGTGAATCATTTATGGGCTTTGCTGCTATCAAAGATAAGTCTTCACTTTCAGCATGCTGTCAGGAGAAATTCCTTTGAAAAAAATCTTACTTAGGCAAGCCTTTCAAATGAAAGAAAAAATGCACAGCATCACTTCTTCTTCTGAGTTTTTTTTTTTAAAAAAGAAGACCTTTTTAAGTAATTTTGTCCATCTCTCTGCTCTCTATTAGCATTATCTCCAAGGTCAATTTAATACTTTTTCATGGTGATCTTTACAATTGGATTGCTCTGGGGGTTAAATGACTCCGTGGGCTGTGGCGGGCTGTTCTCTCTCTGCACAGGGTGGTTGACAGTTCCAATGTCTCCTGCCTAGGCAATAGCCATTGCATACTTTGTACATTTTCAGTTTTTGTCATCTAGCAGCTGCCTATTTAACTTCACTAACCTGCCCACAGGACTCCGTGCGTGCTGTGAATAGGCTGCCACAGCCATGTGCGAGATTGGAAAGTAACAAAATTGGCCTGGTTTCATTGGATTTCTCACTGCTCTTCTTTGAGCTCCTGACTACTGATCAGAATCTATTATCCTCAGAGAAGAAGTGATCTTAGCTAAAGAGTGACTGCATTAAAAGCATCGCTCTGCTGGAGCAATTACACATGGTAATTTTCTGTGTAGAGAGGTCACATGAGAAAGAGCAGGTCCATTACCATGAAAGAGAAAATATCCTGTCTTACAACATAATGTCCTCACTGAAGAAGACCAAAATGGTATTAATCTTTATTTGTCTTTACACTTCATTGTCAGTTAATAAGCCCTGAGCATTGTCTCTTCTTGGTCTCTTGATATTGCTGCCATTTCACAGACTGCTCCTTTTGGTGGGATGTTTTTATTATGCCTAACTGAACCTCCCTACATAATGAATTACATTCTGCCTGTGACTCAGTTCCACTTGATTAGTGAAGAAGGAGGCCTGGAAAGGACCACGTGGGTCACTGAGTGTTATCCTTGGCCATTTCAGGTGATTGTGCTGTAGATATAAATGCAGGGTACTGAATGACCCCAGAACTTGTGCCTCCCCATACATGTCTTCCAAATATCCCCAACCTACCTTGCAAAGAAATGTTTAACCCCAAAGATCCATGGCTGTCAGTGTGACTGAGGCCTGGCTATAGAAAACATGATGTTGGACACTGTGACAAAAGCAAACATGATGTTGGACACTGTGACAAAAGCAATTCTGGATGTGACACTGCCCTCCAAAACACTGAACTTAGAAGTTCCTGGGGATTAATGGACTGAGTGCTTCAAACAAAGGGCAGCACAGGGTGCTTGTGGTGAAATGAGGGAGGCAGCAGTTTTCAATGATTGCTGGTCATTTCAGCCTGTTCATCCATCATGACAGCAGGGTTGAGGGGACATTAGGAGTAGGAAGAATAAAGCCCACCGTGATTAAATCTTCCCAAAACACTCAGGGATTCCTGCGGCTCACCAGAGGTCCTCTGGGATGCAGGGTCCTGAGGTACCAACAACCCCAGGCCTTGCTGTGGCCTGCAAAAGTCTTTTCTGGTACTCGTGCTGTGGCCTTGCTGCTTCCTCCAGCAAATAAGGAAACCTAGCCATACAAAAAAAAGTGGTATTGCTATGAAATAATTATTTACAGTCAGGCTTAAAAAATGCTCTTGGCTTGCTGTGATATAAAAGGCAAACTATGAATGTGTTTCAGACAATGAGCCTTCCCTGTGGAGAAGAGTCTGGGATGCAGAACAAGGTTAACAAAGGTAAAATTAGATTTTGACTTTGGTCTGTGATCTCCCCCAGGCTTTTAGCTCGGCTAGTGAAAAGACTAACCACAAAACGTTGGCACTGCTTTGGATTTGGACTGGTTATTTACAGTAGGTGTACAAAGCCCCATTGGTCTGAATGTTGCTGGTGTGGGTGAAGATAAGAATTGTGTTTCTTAGCTGACTGTTCATGGCCCTTTCTCATCCCAAAATCTTCTGGTCATGGTAACCCTGTGAACCCTTCTCTGATGGGTCCTGCAGCAGCCTTTCTCTGACTGCCTCAGTGACATTTCCCACCCTTCTCATGCACCTCTGTGCTCTTCTGAGCCAGTGGGATGAGGTTTGCTGAGAGGTGATGGGCAGTGTCACCTCTGCCTGCACAGGGTGCTCATGGACCAGGCTGGAAACCATGCTATTCATCTGCTCAGCTTTCTCCTGCCATCTTCATCTGCTTTCCCCACCTTGGTGCTGCAACAGGCTCCTGAACCTTGTCCCTTTGCTCTCTGTTTGCATCTGACCACATGGAGACCCTCCTGCTCGCACCACCGGCTCCTGGCTTTGCCTTGCTGGCTCTATCAAGCAGCTTTTCAGCTGTTTCAGCTCATGCAGGAATATTTCATCCTCTGAAAAACACTCAAAGCACAGCTTTTGCATCCACCAGCTTAGCCAGTTGCTGGTAAAACAACAGCTTTGTTTTGTGGTTCTTTTTGACTGCCCTCCTGACAACAAAAGTTATTGTGGTTTAAGCCCAGCTGACAACTATCACACCCCACCCCTCAGTGGGATGGGGGGAAAATGGTAAAAACCATGAGTTAAGAATAGTTTACTAATGGAAATAAAGTAAAATATAATAATAATAATAATAATAATAATAATAATAATAATAGTACTACTACTAGTACTAGTAGCAGTAGTAAAGAAAAGGAGAGCGAGAGACAGGAATAAAACCCAAGAAAACCAAGGGATAAACAAGACAACTGCTCATCAGGAAAAAGGTAAAACTTAGTTGTGTGCATTTCATTAAACTTTGAGGGATGCCAGAAGATGATGGCTCCCCACACACCAGAGTGCTTGCAGTGGATTTTTCAGCTTCTGCACTTTCTTTAATAAACACTCTGTATTGTCAGCCAGCAATTTAATGCTTTGTACTGTAACATCCCCCATTGCCAGTGAAAGCTTCTTTTCAGAAAAAAAAATCACTCTGTTAATATCTTTCTGACTGACTGAGAACATAAAGTAACTTGTGTCGTGGTCTTGTCCTGCGCACCCCAAGCCTGACCTAACATGGGAACACAGTGTCTGGGCAAATGAAGAAAAAACCCAGCAACACCAAGTAATCAATCTCTTTCTTTCCTCCAGCCTGAGTGCTCTGACTCTCAGAGCAAGGTCATCAGGATATGCTCCTTTCCTCAGTTCTGGAGGTGTTGTTCCACCTTATTGCAAGGCCAGGCAGCAAGAAAGGGAACAAAATGGGGTTTTTGACTGAGCTCAAGAAATTTGGGAGGACAGGAAAGAGAACCTTGGAAAACAGAGATAGCCTGTTATTAGCTGAAACTTTGTGAACATCTGGCAATTTTCAGAAAGGCACAACTTTCAAACTGAAAACCAAATCCTGAGGCATTTGGGCCAGCTGATGACGCTTCTTTTAGTCCCATTCCATGAAGATTAAAACAATTACAGATTGAAAATTGTTAATTTACTTACTATTACTTTTTAATGATAATGTTTGTAAACTTGTTTGGTTTAAAATGTTATTTCATCTGGTTGATTGCATTGTCCTAAGCCTGGGATATCCTAAAGTTTAGCAACCACACCACATCATCACACTTTTATATCCATAATGAATTTTTGCATGCTAATAAAATACCAGTGCTTCAGCTTCCAGAAAGCACAGAGGCAAATATTTTATTGCATCGTGAAATTAATTTTTATTGCCCTTCTGTTCTGTGAAGCAGAAGCGCAGAGCAAAATGAAAAGAAAATCAACCAAAGTGGCCTTTTCAGCAGCTTTGCAGCCAGAATTTCTTTGTTAATCTCCAAGGTGATATGCTCTTCAGATTGACGATCAAAGCTGAGGGGGTAATGGCACATTGAAAAGCTCTCTCTGGTGAGGAAGCATTAACCATGATGGGACCTCACAGACCATGCTGCTCGCTTGCTCAGAATTACAATGGTGCTGCTGCCTTGCAGGCTGGTGGGACACAGATGTTAGTGCGACCATGGTGAGAGCTGACTGGATGCTGCATTACCTGTTGGAACGGTGGAGTTGGTGCCCTTCTGTAACATCTGCTGCAGTTTTGGGATCTGACTGCTGCAGTGAAAATAACGGAGTTATTTCATTTAAAAGAACTGCTGGTGCTTTATCCTCCCTGTTTGCAGAAGCTGCATCACTCCCAGATGTGAGGGTCTGCTGCCAGATGCACTGGCCATTTAGGTAGCCATGTGCCCCTGTTTATGTGTCCATTTGCTGTGGCTCCGCAGGCAAAAGGGAACGTGTTTGTGCAGCATATGAACAATTAAATGCCTTCAGATGCAAATGGGAGCTCTGTGCATCCTGTGCTGTAAACATGGCAATTTGTGTGTGCTCATGCATGTCCTGTCAATGTTTGTTTAATGCTTCAGTTGCGCTCACTTTTTCAATTTTAGTTTGTATTTTAATGTGCAGGCTGAAGTGTATCCACTTAGAGAACATCTGGCCTTGCTGCGTTTTTAAACTGAGCACACATTCTAACAACATCTGATTTCTCAGTCAGCGCCGAGAAAATGCAGAGATGCAATAACTTTTCCTTTCCCCCTGTGCAAGGCTGGCTGGTGCTCCTTCCCCAGCAGAATCTGTTCTGTGTGTCCCACCTGGGTCCCAGCCAGCACCTTGCTCCACAGAGGCTCTGCCCTGCCTCATAAACCCTGCAGCAGCCCTGAAGCTCACTTGTGGCCTTTGGACATTGTGAGCTTCTAATTGACTGAGCATGGGAAGCCTGATTCTTCTTTGATAGAAGGTACTTTCATTTTTTCAGTGCACCTTCAAAGGCTGACCTCAAATTAAGGATTTAGCTGAGGGTTTAAATTAAGGGAATATCTAATAAGCACAATTATGTGTTATCAGACAAGTAACAGGGTTGACACAGTTTTCTTTGTTGGGTTAGTATTTGAACAGGTTAACGTGGAGTAAAGTGACATTAATGAACAGACACAAGACCCAGTGAAAGTCAATCAGGGAGCCTTCATTAGACAATCAAAATCTCACTCTCTTTGCTCGGTGTGATGCACCGCAGTCCGGGCTTCAACTCTTTCTTTACAGATTCCTAAAGGATAAAATAGCTGAACCTTTCACAGCCTTGTGCTCCCCATCATGAGCTTATGTGCCAGAGATGACCTTGATACGCTGTCCTCACACACAGAAAGGGGGTGAGTGATAGAAGAGCAAACTTCTGCACCCTGAGCTCTCAGCAGCAGCTCCAGCTGCCCAGAATG
>JAHXMQ010012337.1:109370770-109387687 GCA_020466415.1 Ammodramus savannarum pratensis | reverse complement strand
ACACATCACTGCCCAGATGGGGGGACCAGGCTGTGGGTGCTCACCACACAAATGGGCACGTATGGACTTTGAGCTCCAGCACCTGCTCAGCCCAGGTTCACCCCTGCTGCCTGTGAATGCTCGTGGGTGCAGTCTGGACACGCTGCAGTCTGGACACGCTGCCTTTACTCAAGGCTTTGCTCTGATAAAAGCCTTTCATATGAATATGCCAGGCAGCAAGTACCAAGAGAGGTTGCTGGCCAAAGTCATTAAAATCTGTGAGTGACTGTGTCTGGGAACGTTCTGGCAGAGCTCATCCAGCTCTCCAATTCATTAATCCTTCAAGCACAGCCATTAGATGTGGTGTTAGGGAGGTACTGATGATTTGTTTTATCACTATTTAACAGTTAGATGAGCTTTGGCAATGTTACACTGATCTGAAGACTCATCATGCAGTTTAAGGGCCACAGCTGAAGGTCTTCAAGCTGGCAGCATGGTCTGGCTACCCCCGTGAGGCAGAGAAGACATGTGGATTTCCCTGCTGCTAGAGATGTCCCCTTTCCTCTTCTCCTGTGTTTCTGGGGACAGGTCCTGCCCCTGCAGTTAGCTGACAAGATTCTGGACCAAAACAAGCATTATCAGCTGTATTGTCCCTATCTGAAGTGTAGCTCAAAGGAAGGATAAAGGAATGAAATTCCTGATCACCTGCAACGCAGGTATAGGGTTATAGATGTGGTGTTGAACAGTCCTTGGGGGACTCTGGAGGGGACTGAGCTCTGGGAAATGGATAGACTCTGGGAACAGGACTCAGTTGCTTTGATAAGATGCGTGAATTGGTTTTACAGAATGTGAAATTTGGTGAATTGGTTTTTCCGGGGCATGAGAGCTTTTTGAGTGTAAGACAGACATTTGCAGCTCACCTGCATTGAAGGCCTTTTCAGCATCAGCAAGGGAGATGAGGAAGATACTTTTGATTCACATACAAGATCAGGGAGTTTAATGAGGATCTGCAGGAAGAAGACATGCATATGTAAATAAGAGAGCAGAGCAAACAGACCTCTGGGTACTAGAGGTCTGTGCAACTCTTGATAATTTTATCTTTACCTTTTTCTCAAGTAGGTCATAGAAAGTTGCTGATGGGGTCAGCTTCCATCTTGGTATAACTCAATATAATTGATTCTAATGGGTTTGTTAGGTCAAAAAAGGTGATTTCCTTTAGGGCTTCACCCTAAAAGTAATGTTTCCAAAACCCTGGATAAATGAAAAATGCATACTGATGGAATTCCTAATACTCAGGATTTTAATGAGACTGCTCTCAATCATTTTTAAAAGATGATGATGAATAAGTGTTCCAATTCCCTCTACTTCTTTTCCCTAGTATAGGAAAGTAAGGGTTCATAGAATTGCAGCTACGAATGACCAGAAGAGAAGCACAGGAAGGCTGGAAGTTTCTAGAGTGTGCATTCCTTCAGTATGTAGATATAAAGTCAGTTGGTCTGCAAGGTGAATGCATCTCCTGACAGCTCAGGCTAGTGCAGCCCCACTTCCAGCATGCAAAGCCATGTAAAGAATTTCCCAAGTCAAAGTGGAGGAGTGACGGGTGAGAGGACACCCATCCTCTCCAGGTGCAGGGTATCAGCCATCGCCTGTCAGCGGCTTCTGTGGGAATGAAGTATGGGTAAGACCAACTTCTGCAGCTCCGTCTGCCATCAGTGTCCTGCCTTTAACTCTCCCAAGGCCAGTTTGGAGCATTTGGGTGGGTGTGAGATGCTCAGAGGGTAACCTTTCCTTCCTTTTCAGCCAAATGCTCTGTGAAGGGCGGGATAGGGCAAAGTGCCATGGAGAACGATTAGAGAAGAGTGTCACCCCTGAGAGACCAGGGCCTCTGCTGAGGAAGAAGGATGCTGGTAGGGCTGTTGGACCAGTGGGAATAAGGACAAGGTTTCTGTAGCAGCTACTACTTCTTTGAAGGGAAGATGAGTTCATGCCTCAAGAAGGGACATCTCTGATGCAAGCTCAGATAATCACAGGATTATGATTAAGTCTATCAAGCCCAGATAATCACAGGTTTATAGTCTTGAGGGGTTCTGGACCTGTATTGCCTTAAAGAGAAAAGTTGAAGGCTAGCCTGGCAAGGGAAGAGCATCCTACGAGCACAAAGTGCTGCCTCAGCATGACCAGCCCCAGAGGTTCAATCAGCGTCAGGCAGCAGTGCTCTCAAAGCATCAAGGGATTGCTTTAAAAGCCATGAGGTATTTTCCAAGGAGGCTATGACATTTATTATAGACTATCTCTCTGTCCATTAGGCTGATCCACAGGTGTTTAAGAGAGAAGTGAATCTAAAAATAGTGCTTGGCTCACAGGCTGCACAGAAATGCAGCTCTGCCCGTGCTCCCTTTGGAGCTGGCAGTCCTCTCCCAGTGCTCTTCCACTGTGCTCAGCACCTCCCTGGCAGCAGCAGGGCTGCCCATCTCCTCAGTTTGCTCAAGCATACAAATTATTCCTCATTTCATTATGGAGACCCCTCTCACAGCAGCACCCTGCAAGGTCAGAGCAGATGTTGCCGTGTGGTTTCAGCCTGTCTCTGATGGCCAGAAACACACAGGTGGAGCATAGCCCATCCTCTCACCATCATCCCCTCGCTGCTGAGCTCTGTCTGTGGATGTGCTTGCAGCTCTTGCTGTTCTCACAAGGTCCTGCTGACACAAGATTTCCCGTCACCCCTTTTCCTTCACCTGTTCCAGCATACAGAGATTTTCCCTCTGATTCTGATGGACGAGGCAACGTGAGGAACGGTGTTGATGGAACAAAACTCCAAGCTTTTCCTGTTACAGAAGTCCTTAGAGGAATATTCCTGTGAATCTTTCCTTCTCTGAGGATGCAAGCCTATCAGCACGACAATATCTGCTTGGGGACACGCATTGTTTCCTGCTGCAGGAAAGGAGCACACACAGCCGGGGTGCTGAGCGTGAGGGGACAGAGGTGACAGCCACAGCTCCCCAGCAGCAGCCACTTTGCAGTCATTTCCCTCCTGTCTGCTCACAGGCATCCACACCCACAGCACCAGGGGAAGGAGCCACGCCATGAGGAAGAGTCAGGTCCATCCAGAATGGCAAGCTGGCGTTCCCAACAATGCTGCCTCGCTGGATGTGGCAGTCTCCAGCAGGGGAAGCGGGGTTTAACTGTGAACAGCAATGCCACGTGCTCCCAGGGCAATTTTTCCAGGTCATTTAATGCTAATAAGCAAAAACCCACAGCAAAGTTAAAGGCAGCCCATAGCCTAGCCACAACTATGAAGGCAGTAGGTTTAGGAATTGGTTTGCTTCCAGAGATGTTAAAGGTTTGGAAAAAATTAACTGCAGTATGTTGATGAGAAGATTTATGAGAGGATCAAGGAGATATAAAAATGAAAGAGTCAACAATATCAGAGCATGACATGAGATAGTGAAGTATTTTATTTCCATTGCTTTCAATATTATCTCTTGTGTGTTAGCAGGAAATAATCTGAGCAGGGAGACTGCATAGCAGAGGTACGGAAAATAGATGTGATCATTTTCCACAGACGCAATGAGCACCACTCTAGATATTTTATAACTTGCTAGTGTTTTATGTCATTTCTTCAGACATCTGCGCATTAGAGCGACTGAGAACTGCAAATGATGTATAGTTAAGATATCCCCCTATAATTAAGCTGAAATAATGCTGGATTATTCTAGCATAATTATAGGGGGCTATTTTAACTATTAGCTCATTAAAAAGCTATGATGCAAATCTCATTCTGAAAGAGACGAAAAAATGAGGGTATATGAACAAAATGTCAGTGGTCCTCTTCTGAGACCAGATGGAGAGGTATAACTATATTCCATTTATCAGTCAATATATTTAATTATAGCCAGGCTTGGATGGAGCCTACAATGGTTTTTATTATATTTAGTGTTTGCAGATGAATATGGTGATTCAGAAACGCTTGGGAAGGGAATGTGATACCTATGCAAAAGGGTAGAGTTTATCTGAATTCAGTCTGGGTTTCACATGAAGCCCTGCCATGTGCTTCTCTCCAGATGGGAGCTGTCCCTTTGCCCACCTTGCCCTCCAGGTGTGGCACAGGGCTCCAGAGCTGCGTGTGCCAGGCTGTGCAGGGGTGCTGGAGCCCCACGACAAGGCTGCCCCACGGAGCGTGCAGGGGATCACAAGCACGGGGTGCTCGCCTGTGTCTGATCTGCTCGGGGTCAGCGTTGGTCCAGTGCTGTGGAGCAGCAGCATTTGGGTAACAAAAGGGAGGCAGCATGCTTGGCTGGTCAGGTTTTGGACAAAGGGCATCCTGGAAAGGGAGCTGCCTGCCCGCGCGTGCTCCCTTCCGGAGGACACAAAGTTATTCTCAGTTATTCTCCATTTTGTTAATTCCCTCTCTCCTAGGAAGGATGGACAGAAAGTTATTCTCCATTTTGTTAATTCCCTCTCTCCTCGGAAGGACTCTGAGGGGGCCAAGGCATCCCCAGGAGCTGAGAGAGGAGCTATTGCCCTGTCCCCTGGCTCTTGTTTGAACCCCAGCTCGGCTGTTCTAACCAGTGAAAAGCTGTCCTGAGACAAAATCCTGATCCTGCTGCACCTGTAGTAACAAAGGTCTCTTGTGCCTGGCCCTGCATATAGGGTGGGATACAGCTGGGGGAGTTTCAATCATTGAAACTCCATGGTTTGGACTTTCTAAGACCTCTAGGATCACTCCCTCCAGAGAAGGGGATCTACAGATGTCAGGATCCACCCCTGGCCTGTCATTAGGGTATCACTTTACGAGGGTCAGGCTTTCCACCCCAGTGCAGCCACTGATGCTGACTTGCTCACAGTGATTTGCTTTGCAAATATGGTTGGGTGTGCCTGCTCTGCCCAAAGGGGCATCTCATCTCTGGCATCCGACAGCAAGCGTCAGGGAGAAATAATAGACCAGAGGCTAAATAAGAAAAATGACTTCTCGCCCTCAAGCATTATGACAACAAATGGTGAAGAACATGCCCTCAGGGAACAGCGAAATGAATGAGATGAATGCCTAATGCCCAATAACTACGTGTCAAATCAAAGACCAGACTCTTAAAGCACGGAGTTGGCAGAATCTAGTGAATGCAAGAAGTAGAGAGTCAGCAGGGAAATTTACTGTTGCACAGGGTGGCACAGTATGTAGATCTTGCTGGAGAGCTATTTGTGCTTGTTGTTGGCTTTTGAAGAGTAGGTGAAGAGTGTGAGACTTTGTTGTATAGCAAAAAAAAAAAAAAACAAAAAAACAAAAGGAAGGAGAAAAACCAACAAAAAGGCAGGAAAGGCAGCTCAGGTAAAACTGAGGTCCCACCCCAGTCTCTTTGTGGTCGAGGACTCAGATGTATGTTACAATTCCTTTTTTTCACCTCAGCTTGTCCCACAGCTGGCTGCTTAGCTCAGCGACAGCAGTGCAAGTCATCATGAACAGGGAGACCTGGTAAGAAGCTGGGGACACAGCACAGACTATTTTTGTGCTTGACTGAAGAAGTCATAGCTAGGCGTGATTGGGAAAGGATGTCCTGGATTTTCACCCAAGAAGACATATTTCTTTATTTCAATTTGACCAAAGGCCGGCTGAAAACTGAGAACAAGACCACAAGCGACCCAGCAGAAAGCACTAATGTTGGATGTGAGCAACTGGAACGGGTGCACATGAGGTGCCCCAATGGCTTGTGGTGAACTCGACAGTGCAGTGCTGCACCCTGAGACTGCAGAACGAGCGGTGGGGTTACAGGACTGAGCGAGTGGTGTGGTTGAATGAGTGAGCAAGGGGTGTGCTCACCTGCACCAAGGTGTGCAAGGAGCTCCAGAGCATGTCGCTGCCTCAGCCCCGGGAGCACGGAAGGTGTTCCATGGCAAGCTGGGTGCCCTGGGCATCCGGAGCTCGGTGGGATCCGCACCCGGCGCCTCGGGAGCCACTGGGTGGCGTGTGAACGCTGGCGTACGGAAAGGAGCAGGATCCGTGGAAAAAAGCACAAAGCAGAAATATACATAGATAATTATGAACGCTGTCATACGGAAAGGAGCAGGATCCGTGGAAAGAAGCACAAAGCAGAAATGTACATAGATAATTATGAACACTGGCATACGGAAAGGAGCAGGATCCGTGGAAAAAAGCACAAAGCACAAATATACATAGATAATTAAGTGGGCTCTCTTCGGACCGGAACAAGAGCAAGGGAAACCAACCTGGGGTAACATTAGGAAAGTGGTTGCATGTCATGCTTCCTTTAACAAATAAAAGTCCAGATGATCAAGTATCAAAGAGTAAAGTTCAGAGGCTGTAAAAGCAATCAGCAAATGAAAAATCACAGCTTTGTCTTTACCGTGCGGGGTACGAGCAGGGGACCGCAGGGGAGCGGCAATTGCAAAGCCCTTTGGCAAACAGCTGCCCAAAATCATTGCTGGTGCTCAAATACCTGCTGGCAATGGCCAGCTGTTTGTGCCTTGCTCAGCTGGGCAAGCCGGCCAAAGCTGGGAGAGCGTTTCCAGCAGGAGTTAGGAGCTAGCAGTGCTTCAATTCAGCACTCTCTGGTTTGTCCCTGTCTGATCTATAACCCTTGCTGCATTTCATGGACTCCTTTCCCTCTGTTTGTTTAATGCGATTAAGAGAATATTCACGGTGTTGCTATCCCAGTTTTGCTCGTTGCCTGGAATTCCCCCTGCAGAAAAGGAGGTTCTCCCAGCCTCGTGCAGCTGGACCTACCTGTGGATATTGCAACAGAGACACGCTCAGAGGAGTTACTTGCTCCCAGCAGGGTAAGGCCACAGAGTGACAGAGAAAAGGAGACCCTCCAAGCTGAGATGAGTGTCTTGAGACCCATTTCATCTGGTTTTACCAACTGTCCATATAAATGAACAAGAAGCCCACTTTGAGGGACTCTCTTTTATATGATGCTGGGACTGGAACAGGAAAGTGGGGGGAACAGCACTAAGATAAATTATACTATTTTCAACTGATTCAGATAAGCATTTGTTCATCACTATGAATTCCCTTCAGCATCTCTGAGAACTCCATATTACAGACATGAGGCACTGATATGCTTTCATGCTATTCAGGCATCACCCGGGTGGCAAGGGGCAGCAAAGTGCAGTTGTCAGCCAGGCTGGGGCTGTGTTTTCTTGCCTTCCCTCCTCTGTGTGAGGTGGGATCATGAGGTGTCTCTGCTCTCAGCTGCCACTGACTCATCACCGCCAGCCACAGCCAGGTCACGGGCAGGCAGTGGCTGTTCCCTGCCTGCAGATGCCACAGGGGTGACAAGGGGACACTGGTGTGCAGGGGGAAGGAGAAGGGGTTAAGCAGAGCACAGTGATGACAGCCTGGAAGCACACTGACTCCCCTCTATCAGCCAAGGGAACAGTTTTTCATCCAGCCTGGAGAAAAGAAGGGAATTGGAGGTGAGCAGTCCTCTGCAGCTTGTCCATTCCCCAGCAAACCGTGGCCAGGGTGTCCTGCCCAGCTGTGGGAAGCTCCTGTCCCAGCTCCAGGGCTCAGGGTCCCTCTGTGAGAGGGACATCATTCCCCTGGGGGGCTGAAGTCCTCGCTGCCTGTGACTGGTTTGTGAAACATAAAAGGGAAAGTGCTCTGTGCCTTTCATGAGTCTCGACAGAGCTGCTGCTGCTCTTCAGTGGATGCCTGGGAAGAGACCAGGTTACTGGGAGGCAGCTGCCCTTACAGAGCAATGGGTTAACGTGCAGGCCCTGATGGAAAAATGCTCCTGCTGTGAGGGGAAAACCTCTCACTCCTGGGAAAAGGACTGGGAGTACATCTTCACTGATATTGTCTTCCTTCAGAGGCAAAAAGGTGCTGTCTTCTCTGTCCTGCAGATGGGAAACTGAGGCAGAGAACAATTAATTGATTTTCATCCATGTCAGAGGAAGTCCTTGGTGGAAAGGAGGCAGGGATCTGCATCTGAGGTTAATGCCCTCAGTATGTCCACTGCAGGCTGTCATGAAGACTCCTGTGGTTTTGGGGAAAATCACTTGGTCTGGATCAGGCTCAGGAAGCTTCACAATGGATTTCATGTAATAAATGGCAGCAAAATAAGAAAGGAGAAAGTAAAGTCTGGCCTCTGAGTTCCTGAGCAGAGAGACATTTGCACACATCTTTATCTGTAAAGGTTTCCTCAGTATTTAGCACTGATGCAAACTCTTCCCTCTGAGCAGCACCCAAAATGCCAGCTGGCCCCAGCAGAATGCAGGAAGCACAGCACTGAAGCCTGATGAGAGCCCAGGCACAGCACCACAGAAGTGACAGCCATCCCAGCCTCATGCAGGGCTGGGAGCTGCTGTTTCCCCCCAGATGAGCAGAGGGCAGTGAGATTCTGGGGCTTTTCTCCAGGGTTGGGATGCCACTGTTCAGCTGAGCATCCCCTCCAAGCCACTGCAGCCTGTCTGTGGCTGCAGGGTCTATCCTGCTGTGTGGATCTTGAGAAGGAAAAGTCATTACTTCTTCCTTTAGTTTTTGTTCTTTATTCCTTTCAGGGTAATAGAGTTCTCCCCTCCACAATTTTGTGATTCCCACAATATCCTGCAGTCCAGAATACTCTGTCCTTAAAGATAAAATGCAAAAATAAGCAGAAATCATTATCTAAGTCAGAGAATATTACAGTTAATCATCAGGACTGCCTGGCTGGCCTCCCTCTGCACTGCCCAAGAAAGTGCCAATAAAACTAGATAGATATGTGACTTGATCCTGGTGCCTGAACACATTAGTCAATTTTAATCTTTTTATCTTGCAATAATTAAGGCATAACTCTGCCCTTTCTGTCTGAGGAAAGGTTTATAATGCTTGGAAGCACATGGGTATGAAAAATATTTTTTATTGATGTCTCTTCAGGCTGTGCCTTGACACAACATTGTCCATTAGGGCCCCAGAGCTCCTAGAGGCTGCCAGCAGCAGCCCTGGGCTCTGAGCACCTCACAGCTGGGTTTGTGGGACAGCAGGGCTGGCCTGGCCATGGTGCTCACACAAAACTGGATCCTCTCTTCCTTTGCACCACGAGCACATGGCCCAGCTTTTCCTGGGCGTTTGAATGCCTCTTCCCTCCCTTTTAAGGAGGAATGCTGAATGCGGCCTGAGGATTAGATGCTTTCCAAAGTTCCTAGGGACCAAGAATAGGCATAAATTTAGGCGAACTAGTGGGAAATCTGAGTGGCTTCACACGCACCCTTGAAGGCTTTAACTCCATTCCTACACTCCTATAGAGCACCAGCCCTGCCCCTTTGACACCTGAGGCCCACAGCTCTGGGGCTGTGAAAGGAGATGACAGTGGCACCGTGATTTCTATTCACACGTATCGCAAAACCTGCAGCACAGGCTCCTGTTTAAATAGCAAACTTTTGCCAGTGGCTGGAGGGTGTTGTGTGGAATAGCGTGCTGGAAGTGTGGAACAGCACCTGTTCCACAAGGTCTGGCTGGAATGGGTGCCATCAATCCCCTGCTTCCATGGGTACTAAATGCACCCACACGATGAGAAAGTAGCATCTCACTGATCAGAGTCAGCTCTGTCACTTTTGCACCCACTTTGCTGTTATTCACACCTCACAGCTGGATCAACGTGTGACGCGCTGCAGTCCTTCGTTTTTCTTACAAGTATATTTAATGTTTACCTGCTTGGAGAAATAACACATTTTACCCAGTGATAAATCTACTTTTTATTTGTTCAGAAGGCCAGTTTATATTACTAATTCAAAGATGATGAATGGATTAACTGTATGATGGATCAAAATGCAGCAATATAATTTGGGTGTTTGTTACACTAGAGAGGGTGCATAACAGGTTAGTCCATCAAAGATTTATTTTTTTTTAACATTTCTTGATTTCAAAACAATAAAATGCTGCTCATGGGTAAACTTCGTAAACAAAGGAGACTGCCAATGGGTCTGACAACGTTTCCTTGGAAACATTTCTTAGCTTTTACCCCAGTGATTGATATCCAAGGATAGCCATTTGCTTTCTGCAGAGGAGCAGGAAACCAGGCTCCATGATTCTCTTCCTGGCTCCTTAAAGCAGAGAGAGGAGAAGCAATCCACTACAGCTGATGTGGCTTTACTCATTATTTTAAAAAAACCCATAAAACCAAAGAGGAAAAGGGAAAAAGAAAAACCAAAAGAAACTCCAATAAAAATTACGTAGGAAAAAACCCCCAGGAGACAAATTGCACTTGGAACCTGATCCAAAAAACCCACTGTACTTGACAGAAAAATTCTGACTTCAAATGTCTTCAGATTAGATCCCTGAAGTCTGTTTAAGACTGACCTTAATGTGAATACATTTCTCTGCTGTGCTCTTTGCTTTATTTGATTAAAAACCTTTTGTGCAAAGTTTCCTCCTTCTGTTTGTGCTTCCAGCCCCATCATTCATGGGGTGCCCTCAAAGCTCCCTGTCTTGAGAAATGGGCAGCCATGGGAGGCTGGGTCCTGTTTTGGTTTTGCAGTAAGATATTCCCAAATTTAACGCAACAAAGGAAAACTGCATTTTCAAGCCCAGTCAGTGCTAGTGAAACAGAGGGTTTGGGTGTGTGAGGGAAACGAAAAACGCCCAAATGGTGCCACTCGTGCCAAAGCCCTTTGCAGTCACAGAAGTGACAACACTCGTGCAGTGATTGTGACTGCCCACAAAGGTGCCCAGCTGGTCCAGAGGCACTGCCAGCTTCAGTCAATGACAGCTCCACATCAAACACCACAATGAGCATCAAATTATTCCTGAAGACACAGGAAATAGCCGTCCCCCTCCAGCACACTCATGATGCTCCGCTGTGGCTGGGGCTGAGCAGGTGAAGGGGATTTGGGTGACTTTGCAGCTCCTTGACACGATCCAAGGATCTGGAGAGAGATCTGGGAGGGCAGCCATGCTCAGGGACAAGGATGTTTTGGCTCGTGTACTCCTCCTTGGCTGTGTCCACAACACAGTTCCATTTGCAAGGGGCTTGAGGGTGTGTGGCTCTGCGCTATTTGTCATGTCCTTCCCAGGTTTTTCTTCCTTGCTAAGCGTTTTCCCCCATCTTGCCCTTCTTTGGAGTTTGAAATGAAGGCAGCTGAAGCTCTGTCCCACAGAAGAGGGCTGCCAGCCTCAGCAGGGCAGCAGCAATGTGCTTCCTCCACAGGGCTATGGGAAGAAATGGGATGTGGCTATCTGGGCATCTCAGAAATCATTGCAGCCAGACAGGTTCATGTAAGAACACATTAGGGTTTTGGATGGCTGCATATCTAAGAGGTTCATCCTTCCTTTCTTTCTTGCAATTTATCCTGTGTGCTTCCAGTTTTAGCTCACTCCAAGCTCCCCTCAATCAAACGCCCCTTTCCACTCGCTCCTCCTAAACCTTTCACAATACTTACAGCCCTGCTCCATCTTTTCTTTTCCCCTTCCATAGGAGCCCTCACTCCTTTGTGGCCCTCTAAATGCCACCATCGATGTGGCAGCCAGAGGCAGCTGGGAGGCTGAGGGAGTGACTGATGCACGCCTGAAGGACAAGCAGTGGGATCACAGCGTGCCTCACCTCTGTCAGGGCAGGGGCTGAATCGATGAACACACAACAAATCAATTCTGTTGGGGTTTTTTTTTTTTGGTAATGTGATCTTTTCCATTAGGATGCTCACCAATGCTCCATTAATAGCTCATTCAACTGCCAGTGCTGCGTGGTACCCAAGGCCTGAGGAAATGCAAAATTATAAAAAAAAAGGATAGTAATTGATCCAGAGAATTGTATAATCATATGATACAATTGGCAGGTTTTATTTTTGTAAGCTGAGTACCTTATTTCCTGAAGCCTGAGATACATTCACACACTATGGAAGCATTATATTACTTATAAAATTATCCAGTCCTTTTTATAATCCAGCATCAGTACAGCCTGTCCCAAATAACTCTTTTTAAGATGCACTCCACAGGCATATTGTGTACCTAATTATTTCTCTTTGTTTTTCTCCACTGTTTATTTCATCTGGTGTCTCCCTCTTTCCAGTGACAAATTGTCTGTACTTGGAGACATAAATAAAGCCGATTAATCCTTTAAGGACACCCTCGTGTCCCAGCTCAAGCACTCCTGCTGTTGTTTCTCTTTCCTGAATAAAATCCATTTCATTGGAGGGCTTTTGAGGGCTCGGGGTACAATATGCCATGGAGAAGGGAAGGGGGAATCTGTGGATGCCCTTCTTCCCTTGTGCAGGAGGGAGGCAGACGAGGGCTCCACTCTGACGGAGGGAAGGAATGCACAGGATAACAGAGGTTTGTACACACATTCCCACTCCAGGGAGAGGGGCTCCTTTCTCCCCAGACAGAGGATTTTTCCTGAGGTCTGGGGGAGAATGGCTGGGTGGACGGAGCTGGGACATGCTGCTGGGCATCCGGCCTGCTCCTGCCCGCTGCAGCAATCCTGTCTGGCACCAGGGCAAGAAATGTCACTGGGGTGGCTTGCACAGGAGCTTTGGGATTGTCCTCTTCCCATTTCCCTGGAGGGATCGCAGAGCACAAAGGCTGGATCTCCAGAGTGGGGCTTTGTGGTAATCTGGCAACTCTGAACAGGGCCTCGGGGATGGCAAAATAAAAAGAAATGCAGTGGAAATCACTGTCTCCCCTTCCTGGCCAGCAAAGCCTTCCTGGGCCTGATGATGGCCAGCACATTTCAGGAGACTCAGGGGTCTCTCCTCTCCAGGTTGAGTCTCTATCTAACTGCCTCTATCCTCCCTGAGATGCATCCATGCCCTGCACCCTTCACAGGACTCAGTCCCTGTGACCTTGCCAGCCTCTATGGCCAGTTCTGTCCCATGTGCCTGCTCTCACTTCTCACAACTGCAACCACCAGAAAAAGAAACCGAGTGGCAGCCTCATGCTCTGCCACTCCTTTCAGCATAGGAGCGTAACACATACACAGCCAAATGCAAACAAATGCGTTGCAAAAGCTCCATCACCTGCTGGATTACAGCACCAAACTTTGCTCATGTGCCACAGAAAAGCAGGAGGTTGCAGAAAAGCTGCAGATCCATGCAAACATCCTTTCATCATTTGATCCGTGCTTCACAGCTTTACCTGCTCTCATACAGGTGGAAGGTATCTTGGAAAAGTTAGCCTTTTGGAACAAAGTGCCATCTTCTGAGAAGATGTTGAATATATCTGGCTTGCTCCAAACCCAGCTAGAACTGACGTGGTTATGTCCCAGAGTTTGCTGTTTCTGTTTTTTACAGGAATGGGCAGCCTCTGTCCTGAGAAGGCAACTCAGCCTTCAGTGACCCGGTCCCAAATATTGCACAGCAGAGAAGAACCACCTAGAGAAAAGGCAATACCCCAGGAAGGAGACCCTCCATTGCATCTGGACTATTTCTGAGGGCTTTACTGACCTGGAAGGTGGGGTCAGGACTTTCTAGCTTAAGCAGAAGGTCAGGCTGTCTTTTGAGAGAGAGGAAACTGAGTAAGGCAGCCGCTATTCATATCTGGGAAAAAGGATATGTGCTCTCAGCCTTGTGTGTACAGCCTGAATTAGTGAAGTAAGTCTTGTGTAAATCATCCCTTCCTTGCAGCTCTGTTTTCCTCCAAACAATGGAAATGAGAAACTGGAAGCATGCTGATATGATAAGCAGGGGGATGAGGACAGGCAAGGTCAGAGGCACTCCTATTACTGTCTTCTGGATGTAGACATCCATTCCTCACCTCTCTAAAAGCCAAGGAAGGACCCAGTTTAAAGAACTGTCTTAGCTGTGTCAGACCCTTGTCCTTTCTACCTGGGTGCATGTGGCATGTAACTAAGGAAACTGAACACACTGCAGATGCCTTGGTTTGAAATGTCTCTGCCGAGAGCTGGTTGAAACACAGGACTTGCATTCTGCAAGAAATCCTGACATTTGCAAAAGTTTGGTTCAACAGAAAAAAATGAGTCATTTTCCCCCTGAAAAGGAAAATCTGTGGGGAGGGAAAAATAATTGCTTGGAAAAATCAAACCATTCCTATGGTTTTTTATTTTCCCCCGATGCAGAGCAGAGGAACAGCTGCCTCTGTCTCCTGGGTATCCCTCCAGCCATGAGCTGAGCAGATTCCAATCCCAGTGAGCTCCTGCCTGTGCCAGAGCTGCTTTGGGCCTCCCGTGGCAGAGCTGGGTCTGGGACACACTGTCTTGACAGCAGCATCACCCCGAGCTGACAGGGAACCAGCTGTGCTGCAGCTGACCTGCTTCTGCCACCCGATTGCAGATTCATCTGTCTCCCTCTCGGTTTGGGACCAATGTTTGTTGGCGAGAAAATTCTTTACTAGAATTTCTTAACATGTTACATGTCACACAGTCACTCCTATGGCTGCTACCTAAAAACCCACAGTGTTATTTATCTAAAGGGAGGAAATGAACCCCATCAATGCAAACTGCCCCATGCTCGTGTCAGAGCCCTGGGCCTCCATCCTCACCCGTCGGAAAGGGCACTCATGGATGCTGAAAGGCATTGTACTGAGATGCTGGGAAAAACAACCTGTTAAGATGACTGGCTCGCTGCTCTGCCCAAAATGGCAACGTTTGAACACACAATACGCTCAAAGATGATTAAGCCAGGAAAGTGTAGTGATATGAGAAACCAATTTTTATTAGTACCAGACTGAAACGCGGTCTTGTACAAGGAAGAGAAATCTCCATGCTCCCAGTAATGGGGATCAGAGCCTTAATGATCATTACATTACTAAAACTGTACACTAATACCACAGGAGGTCATGGGGCTAAGAGCATATGCTCCTTTCTTTGTATTACAGGCTTTTATGTCTTCATTTACTCCACCAATTCTCTCATTATTTCCTCCTCATCTGCTATTCACAGGCGTAATTTCTTCAGCTGACATTCCCCTCCTCTCTGGCTAAGGAACAATCGATATTACATCATCTGCCTGGCTGCAGTGCCGCACACGCCACAAGACACACTGGAGCAGGTTCCTCTGGGACTTGTGTTCCAGCCCTGCTCCATCTGAATCAGTGAGGAAAGGAAAGGAGGATGCTGTGCAGAGCCCCGAGGTGTGGCTGGAGCAGAGCAGCACGGTGGCTGCTGCCTCAACCCCACTGCCTGCCTGTGAGAAATCCATATGCTGCCATTTGTTCTTGTGGCCTGCCTTAATAAGCCACTAATGAGGAAAACGGTGGAACAAATTAATTGAGTCCACCCGTGAATTAAAAAGGTTGATGATGCTACTGAGGATTTGCCCCAAGGTAACAAAGCAGAATCTTTATTTATTTGTCCCCCAGAAAAAAAAAAAAAAATCTGATGAACATGTATTAATCCTCATAACCTCAGTGAAAGAGTAGCAAAAACTGCCCATCTGCACTCAGAAAATGTGTGTTTTTGGGGTGACATGACCATTCTCACAGCTCACTCTCCTGGCTCATTAAAGCCAGCTCATTTCTTACGGTGCTGTTTGGCTTTAAGGTCCTGTCTTCTGCTCTTTCAGGCGCTGCTATCTTGTAGCAGGGTCATATGAAACAGAGACCTTGTATAATTCCAAAACATATTGTCAGCTGGTTCAGGAGGGAGAACTCTGCATTTTTTTCCCTTATGTATGTTTTTTCTTTTCATTTTATTTCCTGATTCAATACTGCCTGTCTTCCCTTGCTCTATCTAGCTAGCATTTGCTACTCCTGGGCTGTCTGCAAAGGAAAGCTATCAAACTCTGAAATTTAATAAAAGCCTCTTAAGTGATTTGGGACTGCGTAGGAGAAAGAGAGATCTTTAAAAGCAAACATTACTGCTAGGATGTACATGTAGCTTAATAGGATTTTCTCCTTTGGAAAGAATATGAGCTCTTAATAAGAATCTTCTGTGAATCTGACTTCTCAATAAGACATTCTGAGATTAAGGGAGAATGCAAAGATTTTATTTATTTAGGTATACATCGAAACACATTTTGTGTGTTTTCAGTGAAAGCTGCGTCAAAAGATATGCCACATCTTAACAACATTGAGCTGGGATTGTAATTTTTTCAGCAATTTATTTCTGAACACCATTTCCTCATCCTCTCTGCTGTTTTGTCTGTAATCTGCTTTTGCCTTTACCCAGTCTCTCAAAATTTCTTTCATCATCCTTCTCCCATTTTTTTTTTTTAATTCTCCCAGACCAGGCTGCTTCTTTCTGCAGGATGACTGAGAGGAGTGTGAAAATGAGTCGCCCAAGTCTTACTCACAGTTTCCTCTGTGTTTGCCCTGCATTACTGGGACAGACCAAAGCTGTACAGATGAAAAGAAGCCCACAAGCTACTCTGAGTAAGCTTCTGTTTAGGATTCTTTAGTGCCATACATTTTTTTTCCTAAAACAGGATGCTCTAAACCAGCAGCCCCTGTAAAAGATAAGCAATGTAATTATAGCAACAAGATAAAAGCAGAAATGGCTCTCAGACAAAACCTCTGACTATTAGATCAGAAGTGATGTGAAAGGACACCCACTGAGGAAAAAGGAACTTGGCACTGATAACATGAGGTACTACCAGACAGACCTCAGAATATCATTTCCTTTCTCCTTTTTTTTCAAAAATAAAAAGCCCAGAAGCTCATATCAAAAGGGCTCATGGGTCTGTATGGCAGGTGTTTCTTTCCCTTTTTAGGTCCTCCTTGAATCCAGACCTGATCATGTTCTGATATTGCGTAGATGAAGTGTACGAGAATAGTGAAAATGCCGTATTTTAAAATACAATTACTGCAGCATGTCAGAACTAGAAAGAATGGTAAGGAATATCAGAAGGGTCTTGACACAGCAGGATAACTGGGCAACATTATGGCAAACGAAATGGAGTGTAAAATCTCCAGGAGGCAGCGCAGAATGGAAGAAATAATTGACTGTGGTCACTCTGAGGAAAGAATATATTGGAATCATCAAGGGAAATGAAACGAAAGTGGCTGGTGAGTGCTGATCCAAAAGTAGTTGGAGAGTTGCTAAATGGTGAATGGAAAGT
>JAHXMQ010012337.1:109336806-109370670 GCA_020466415.1 Ammodramus savannarum pratensis | reverse complement strand
ACATGCCAGTTCCTACCCGGAATTCTGTGAAGACCACATTTTAAGGTATGATCTTGATCCTCTTTGACATGAGTGTGCCCGTGACACCAAGCTGTTTTTTTCTTTGCATTGGGCTCCAGTCTCCCAGTCACACAGCTCCTGGCTGAGGATCAAGGCCAGGGAGGGGCACCACGCTGATGGGCAGTGTGCAGGGGCCAGACACGAGTCCCAGGGCATGCACCACGCTGTGGTAAGGCAGTGCTGTGGAAGGAAGGGGGAGGACAAAACCTGTGCCACCTGCTGCTCAGCACATCTGCCATCTTGCAGTTTTCTAACCAGTTTTGCTATCTGCCTCCCTCTTGATAAGTCACCTCCCTGCCTGCCTTTTCTGTCACACATATTCCACTCCCTGATGCAATTAACCTGCTGGTCTCCATTTCACAGGCTTCAGAAGCATTTAAGCCTTAGAGCAGTTGCCTTAATATCAGTGAAAACATTTCCAAAAGTGAGAACTATTCAAGTGAAGAAGAGTTTACCTATAATTTGCAGCAATTTCTCTCATTTCAGTTCTGGACTGTGCAGCTTTTTGAGCCAAAAAGTTTAGATGCTTTATATGCAAGACTGTTGCATTTTCCTAAAGCAATGAATGATTCATTCCAGTCGTGACTGAAAAGCTTAGGACTTGCCTACAGTTGGAAATTTATCAAAATAGTTATTCTGGAAGAAGTCTTGGGGTAGCGGCTCTTCTCCTGGAATTGAAATGCCCACACAGTGTTGGATAACACCGTTGTCATCCTGGAAGAGCTGTTCTGCTGCATTTGCAAGTGTTGACCTTGGTGTCAGAGGCTGCCAAGCAGGTTATCCTTGCTGTGGGATTTTAGACGAGGAGGTAAGAAAGGGTTTGTTTTGATGTCTGAGATCTTTTCTGCAAGTGTGTTTCTGAGAGACCCATAAAATGAAATGGGTGGGAACAACATAGCAGATTATTAGCACCAGTCTTCTCCACCAAACTGGAGGCGTAGAAGTGCAGTAGAACTTATTTTATGACCTAATTTCTAGTTTAAGTTTTTCATCAGAGATTGCCTGGGAGATAAGGACACATTGCCATATTTTAGTAATATTTCTTCCTAGTTTAATGTTACAGCTGCCAGCAGAGAAAAAGCTTTGGTTTGGCCCTTGCTACTTATTAGAACTTATTTCACCATATTGCCAGCCAAACAAATCCAGGTACAAGAGGCCAATGTGCTGCTTCCCTGGGAATGTGAAAGCTGCCAAGTGCCTCAGATGCTTTATTTTTCCACAGTGCTACTGAGGGACAGAGTCCAAACCTGGCCAGGCTTGTGTTGCTGTGAATCCTAGCTTCACTTGTGCTGATGTGAATCCAGAGCTCTGCTGCCCAGCTGCTCCCTGTGCTACTGATACTGATCTTCAGGAGCACCTCATTCCTCATGGAGACTTCCACTGGGCTAGACGTGGGCTGCAGACACAAAACGATGCTCCAGGAAATAGCGGGTGCAGCAGCCCCACACTTGAGGGTAATGCCTCCAGTGCCCTGCCTCCCAGCCGTGTGTGAGGCTCCTGGTGTTGCACCTGCCAAAACAGGAGGCACTGCATTCAGTGGGAAGTAGTTTTGACTAGATTTTTGTGTTTGAAGCCTGTGTGTGTGCAACGGTAATTTCTGGTTTTGTTAATGCCTGAAGATGCAGCTGCCAGGCAGCTTCTGCTGTTAAAAGAAGTCTTGCCCTGTGGAAGAAAAGCCTCCAACACAATAAAGAAAGGGAGGGTCATAATTCCTGGTATTTCTACATTAAAAATGAACAATAATTAAAAAAACCAAATATTTTAGGTTCACAAAACAAATTAATGAAAGAATAAAAGTACCAGAAGGCACAGTTGCTACCTTTTGCAGCCCCTTGCATTGACTCCTAAAAGTCAGCAGTGGCCAGCAGTGCCATGGCTAAACCAAGTCTCCATTTCCATTTGGTGGGTACACTGGAGCTGACACTGAGTGGAGAACGAATAAGAAAGAAATAAACCACTTTACTACCTGTGCCATAGCCTTTATTGTTGGTTTTTAAAACCATTCCCATGGCCTAATATCTGCCATAAAACATAACATAAACAAATATAAACAGCAATGCACAGGCAGAATTTAAGACCACCCACAAACAGTTCATTTTCAGGCATTGTAAACTGGCAAGAACACATTAAATTCTATGCATATTGCTGGAAAAATATAACTGGGAAGGGTGCCTAGAACATCTCACATGTTTCTGCCCCAAGACAAATGTATTCTGGGCAAAGATTACCGAAGTAATGACTAAGGATTACATCCATGCTTGGAAGAACTGTTATCTGTCCTCCAGGGTGGCAGCAGGGAAAGGAAATCTCTGTGAAGAGAGAAGGGAGAGCTCTGACATTTTCTGCTCCAAAGGTATCACGGGAGAGGCATGGAGATCAGAAAAAGCCTCCAAGCACAGACTCAAAGGATCACACGGTGAGTCAGAAGGGACCCATTAGGAATTTAAGTCCATTTCCTGGCCATGCACACAACACCCCGAGAATCACACCAAGTTCCTGAGACCATTGCTCAAATCCTTCTTGAGCTCTGTCAGGCTTGGTGCGTTTCTCTGGTTTCTCAAAGTCTCTCTTGCAGGGCCTCTCCGCTCTTGAAGAGGTCGGCAGCTCCTCCCAACTTAGTGCTGGAGGCAAACTTACCCAGTTATTTCTTCAAGTCCTGTGTCCAAGCTGTTAATGAAGGTGTTGAAGGGAGCTGGGCCAAGGATGGGGCCCTGCAGAGCCCCACCAGTGTCTGGTTGCCCATCTGGTGTCACTCCATTCACCGCAGCCCTCTGTGCCTGACCCGTGAGCCTGTTGCTCCCACACCATGTAACTTGGTTATCCAGATTGTGCTGGACATTTTTCCAGAAGGATCTTGTGAGAGACAGTATAAAGCTCTTTGCTGAAACCCAAAAAGATTACTTCAACTGGCTTTCCTAGGTGGGCTCTCTTGTCATAGAAGGAAATTAGATTTGACAAGCAGGACTTTGGCTTCATGACATTGTGCTGGCTGTGGCTGATGACCTCACTGTCCTCCAGGTGGAAAAGCCTTTTCCAAGATTTTAACAGGTACTGAAGTGAGACTGATAGGCATGCAGTTTCCAGGGTCCTCCTTCTTGCCCTTCTTGACAACTGGGACAACATTTGTTAGCTTTCAGTCAGCTGGGACCTCTGCAGATTCCTGAGACTGTTCAAAAATCATCCAGAGAGGCTTTGGGATGACATCAGCTGGTGCTTTAGGGATTCTTGGATGAATCCATCAGGCTCCATATACCTGCAGGTGTCCAGTTGGAAGAGCAGATCCTTCACGTTCTCAGAGTCAGCTGGGAGTTGATCATTCTTGCAGTCATGGTCCTCCAGCTCAGGGCACTGAGACCCCCTTGGTCTGTCATCTAAGTTGAGAACAGGAGCAAAAAATGCATTAAACACATCTGCTGTGTCCCTGTTTGTGAGGTGACTGTCCTCATCTTGATGTTATTGTTGCACTGCCTATTGCCATTAATATATTTGAAAAATATATTTATTAATATGGGCCTGTTCCATATAGAGTTGTCTCATCTTGCTGTTATTAATGCCTATTGCCATTAATATATTTGAAAAATATATTTATTAATATGGGCCTGTTCCATAGAGTTGTCATCCAGTTTTTTTTAGGAATCTTCTGACTTGCTCCAGCCCTCATGGGAGGAATTCTGTGAGGCAGAGAGTGGGGCTGGGGGTCAGACTGGCTCCGTCTCCCTCTGGGCATCCACAGCAGCAGCACTATTGCAGTACGTGCAAGGCTTGCACAAAGCATGCCGTGATATTCAGTGCAATAATGGCAGCAGGAAGATTCTGTACCTGCAACATAGAGGCTCAAGTGAAACCAAAATTCTGCCTTTCCCAGGGCTGGCATCCCCAGGTGCTGAGCACTGTCCGTTTCTTCACAGCAGCTCAAAGCAGCCCTGATGTTCTGAGCTGCTGCCTTTTCTACCAAGTGTAATTACTTTCTGTCCCCTCTGTCCCATGAGGGCTGACAGCACAGCTGCAGCATTTGAAATACAGAGCTGAGCCTGGCCAGTAAACCAAGGGCCTAATTCACTTCTGGAGTACTCAGGGAAAACTGTGTCCATTTTAATGAGACATCACAGTTAGATTCATTTACGGGATTCTTTAACAGCCACACTGCAGAAAGCACTTTCAGACCTGCTCTGTTGTAGGGTCCCAGGAGTGCCTACTGCAAGTCATGAGGAAAACATATCTTCCCAATGGATGGAGGCCAGGAGGGGTCCTATTTTCAAGACATATTTCAGCTGATTTGACTTGTCTGTAAGTCAGATACAAGCATGGTGAGAGAAAATTCATGAGAGAAAATGAGATGCAGTTCACCTGTAGATTGTAAAAATGGAGTTTAACTATTCTGCAAGTGCTCATTCCAGGAGCTGAGTACTGGAGATAGCATTTCCCCAGTCACCACTATTCTCTGGGTGCTCTCCTTCAGAGCATTGCATTCCCTGGAAAACTGATGCTGGCTCGTGAATAGTCAATCCCTTGTTACCTCCTTGTCCTCCTGCCTGGAGGAAGGAGAGGAGGAAGGTGCCCCAAGGATGCCTTTTCATTTTGGGAAAACAGTCGCTTGCAAATGCAAATGATTTTGGCAATCCAATAACCAAATACTGAAGCTTTTATGTTTGTTATGTTAACGAGTTGTGATGTTTGTTTTAGATTAAGGCTTATATTTTCTGTAGTTCAGCATGAAGCTCACTGCACTTTATGAAAAATTTTTAAAAAGCTATTATCTTTCAGTTCTCTGTTTACACATCTCTCTTTCAATCATTTGTTAAAGTGCTATTAGAAAATAGGAAGTTGCATAAAAGAACTTGGATCTCTTTATTGTAAATGTGCTGAATGGGATTGCTAACTCAATGAACCTTTAAAATATATTTATTAACCCATTTACCTTTCTGTGTGCTTTATATGCAAGCTTAGTTTAATTTTCATATTAAGACTGTTATCTGTAAGGACATAAACTCTCCGTTTAAGAGGGAGAGAGTAACAGATTCAATTGTATTAAATGGTAGCAGATGTTATTTTTCTCAAAGAAATTAATTTAAATAAATTGTAGAGAAACCTGAAGAAAGATTTGGGGAACTGAACCTATGCTTCTTGTAGAGAAATATTTGTGGCACTTGTGTTCTGGAAACATGGTCTATTATAAAATAATTGAAAACTCCAGTTTCTGTAGTAAAGGGTCCATTTTTAATAATAGATTTCCTGGTGATGTACCCAACAGACTGAAGAACAATTGAAAATTAAGTCATTTTCCCAACCTGCAGAGAGTCCTGCTTGAATCTCAGAGGCCATTTGCTGTCAGATGACTTTTAAAAACTTTTAAATCTATCTTTGATGTTGCAAGAGAAAAAATATGATTGCCCCAAGCACTCAGCCATAGCTTTATCAGCTGCATTTCCTTAGCAGAACTTTTCTCACTGAACAACTAATATATCTTTCAATGGCATCTGTATGGACACACCCTGTGGTGGCTTTGTCGAGATGTCACATCTGCTCAGGTGAATATTCATCAGGCTCCAATTTTCCTATGCTTGTCTGCTCTCAAACTGCAACGATTGCTTTTTTTTAATGTCTGAAATGTGTTTTCACAAGGCTGCGTGCAACCTGGAAGAGTGGAACCCTTTTGTGCTGTCAGCTCTTCCTTCTCCCATCCCATGGCTGCCAAGAATCTCAAACACAACTGCACCTCCAGTGCAATAAGGAACAAAGAAAAGAACAACATGGTCTGTGGGTCATGTAAGAGTGGAGCAAGGGCAGCAAGTCAAAACAACGAAGGTATAGGCTGATTTTTGTTTTTGCTTTCCACCATTGCTTCTATAATTTAACCTGACATCCAACCTGACAAAAAAGAAAAAGCAGAAGAGTTGCGTGGTTGAGGAAAAGCATATTGAGGGGTTCTCTCAATTCACAAGAGATCCAGTAAGCCACGTACACAGCAAAAAGGATAAAGATCCCATCATCCTGGGATCCAGATCCCTGACAGTGGGCTGCTTCTGGTCTGTGGCATGGTCCTCACTGCCTGGCCTATCTCTGCTTATTCACTTTAAAAGTCTCATCACCCTAAGCAGAAGCAGAGTGCGCTCCAGGAATATCCTCTCTGTCACTGCTAAACCAGACTGATGAGAAATTCAGTCCTTCTCACCGAAGATCGCTTTCCTGTCCTCTTATCTGTGCAGGCAGATCCAGGCTGTGAGCTCAGCCCTGTCAGCTCAGCAGCTCCTTCTGAGCATCAGCACTTGTCAGGGCAATGGGAACTGCAGATTTCCCAGTGCTCAGCACAGAGGAGGATCCTCTGGTCCCTCATGGAGGTGCCTCAGAGGAGTCTCAAGCTCACCTCCATGGTCACCACCAGTGGGCTCTTCTGCTGGGACTGAGTAAATCACTGAGAGCTCCCCATAGGGGGAGAGCAGCCCAAACCCTGCTAATCAAGCATCCAGTAAATTCAGCTCCCAATCTTGTCTCAGCTGCTCAGGAACAGAGGACCACAAGGAGCATGGCTTGGGTCCCATTAGGGGCACAGCTGGCAGGAAATATCTCCTTGGCTCTGATAACCTGAGGGTGCAATGGATCAGCTCGGGACACTGATCAGGCCTTTGGAGCATGGAAAGCCCTGGATAACTCTGTTTATTGTGTAATAATAGCAGATCTATACAGAGGGGAAACAAGTTAGGGATGTAGTTTCTGTTTCAGAAAAATGATGTATTTAACAACTTTGTCCAGAAATATGTGGGGTAGCATAAAATTGTGAATTGCCATTTATTTTTCCAACATATTTTGAATACAGACCATCAGAACAGCTTTGCAGTTAGGCAGATGATTAAAAGCATTTTATTATGTGTGGTAATGAAGATATCTCTTTAGCATCCTGTAATGTATTCAGAAGAGATAGCCTCAGCCTTGACTTTCCTTCCAGCAGCACATCCTTCCCTAATGGCAGATTTTCTTTGTTCACATTTTAGAAGTGAAGTGCTTAGCCGCAGAGACCACTAGAAACAGCCTCAATCATGAGGAGAAAGCAATAAACAGGCTCAAGGATTTGGATGGAGAGAAAGAGGCCAAAAGAAAAAAAAAATCTTTTAGTATAGTTGAAAATAGGTTTACTGCTTTCTTCTCCTTGAAACTGGATTATCACATTTCAGATGCATTTTCAGACCCATTTCTCATGGTGTTTTTCAGTCTTCTGGCCAGAAAATATGCCTCAGCTTCAAGGTAAAATCTTGGACGCAATATGTACCTCATGCAATGCAAGGTAATCTATTTTGTTCTCTGGTTACTGCAATTCAGATTTGTTAAAGGAGAGGAAAAACAGTGTCCTCAACCTAATCTAGATGCCCAGTATCTGATTTCATAAACTAGTCCCTCAAAAGCTCAGCTCAAAAGATCTCCTCCAGCAAAATCTAGCTTTCAACATGTGGGTGTTCCTAGTGAGTTCAGCAGAAATCCCACAGGCTTCAGCAGCAGCTTCTCCCAGTTGTGAGGTTAAGGCCTTGATGTGCTCTCTGTGTTACATGCTGCAATGCCACTGCATGCTGCTGGAAGTTATCAATTGCACTGTTTTTGAGCAGAGACCTGGGGAACAGGCACCTGGCCAGAGCCCTCGTGGAACAACACGGTGCTCTCCAAGCCAATGGTGCCACACAGACTCCTCACACTTTTCCAGTTGTGGGTTGTTCTGCACACGCACAACAATGAATTGGTTCTTAGCTCTAAAAAATGCAATGTTCTTACAAAAAAAAAAAAAAAAATTGGCTTATGTTATGTTATTATGTTATATACATTAAATAACAAGGTTATTTAATGTATATCTTTAGAAAGTTAGCATAAATAGACCTCTGTTCTTTGTCTCTTATGAACCAGTCTTTATTTTAACTAACATTACGTGTGTTTTATATGATTGGATAGAATGCTTGTCAATATGTGTTGTTCTGTGTATGATTGGCTGAAATCTAAGCTGAGATAGTTTTATGCTATGCTGTAATGCTCCACCTCCTTAGCATTCCCTGTGGATCAGCGAGCTGTTAACATCCTGTCTCCATTGTCTAACAATGTCCTGGGACTGATGTGCTGAGAAATAAAAAAAGGCTCTTGTAGTCCAGATTGTCCAGTGTTGTCCATATCCAGACGTAGTTGCCACAGTCAATAGTTTCCTTAGTGAGTGTAAGCTCCTGACATATATATATAATTAGACATATATACATTCCCCGCATTTTCTCCTTCCTCTCCTAAGAGGCGCAGCCTACAGTCCCCAGGAGGAGATGGTGTTGATCAAAGGTGTGAGAGATGGGAGGCAAAGTGCCCTTTTCCTCTCTGAGCACCTCAAATTCCTTTCAGCACCTCTTCACTGCAATGGTTCCCCTGAAACACCTTGCACACATGTGCTTTTCCCTTTCCCACAATCTCCCAGACCCCTTTTTGCCCAAGCTTCACCACAGAGAGTCCTCTGACTCTCCTTTAGATCTTCTACTACCCTTACCATTATTCCTAGTGTTCTGTTTCGTTTTAGCACTGGCATCAAACTGCATTTTATTACTCTGTGAAGGGCTGTGTCTGGCTAGGCAAAATCAGTTATTTGCACTGCCTGAGAAGAAATACTCTGCAAATAAATAGTTCTTAGTGATTTTCAACCCAGATGGTTCTGCACCGAGTCTAGGGCTCAGTGCTCAGTGTGGTCCTCAGTCAAAGGCAATTTTTGCTTCAGACAAGAAAGCAAAAATTCAGTACAGCCTCCATGTGCACCTATAAATCAGCCCAGGTTTCGAGAGGAGCCTTATGGACCACTAAATCCGCTAGGCTGCTGATCTAGATAAATGTATAATTTTATAGCACTTTCAAACAAGATGAGGTTTGTCTGTTTTGCCTATGATGCTCTTGCACAGCTTCAGCAGTAACATAAAGTCCCAAACTCATGAAAGCTGTCGCTGAAGGAATGGCCTGATGCCAGCTTATACCATCTGAGAGGAGCTCTGTCCAGTACATATAACAGCAATTAGAGTGCGGGGTGCGCCGTACATCTGACAAACTGAGCCATGGCATAATCAATAAACTTAATTACCTATCACAGCCTGCCCACAGAGTACACAATTTTAATTCAATTATAACTCCCAAAAAATGATACATAGCAGAGCAGATATATTTATCACTGAGGTCTAAATCAGCTGTGCGTGTCAAGGCTGACACTTAAAAATGAAGACGTTTATAGTTTCTGGAGCCCAAAGAAACCCACATTAAAAAGCACATTCTTCTCAAAATAACTAAAAATGATGTGTCACTGATGGAGGATTCTTTGCCCAGAAAATGAGTCCAGAATCACAGTAAGCAGCACATTGCCTCCCCAGAGCCCTGAGCATGAAAATTAGAGAGGGGAGGACTCACAGGATCGTCTCCGAGGAAGCAGCCAACAGATTCCTCTCTGCCTCCACTGCCCTGGCATCCAAGATGCAGCAAGTCAGGAAGATGCCTTCTGGTCCAGTGGGGACAGAAATAGTCCCCAGCCTGCCTAGCACAGCATTAAAACCAAGAAACCTTGGTAACAGCTATACCAAGTGCAAAAACTTTCCACATGTGTTCTCATATGGGGGTTTCTGAGTTTCAACTTTAGGGACCTCATTCATCTGTAAATCTTCGCCTGCAGATAAGACAGATTCAACAATGGCCCCAGTTTTTAATTTTAGTGTAGCCTTTTCTGTGAAGTGTGATTTAGGCAGTCCCTTTTCTTTCCCTGTCTTTCTCTCACGAACATCAGGAAGAGCTTTTGCTGCTTTCCACATCACTCTGAGTAGAGAGGTTGGGGTAGGTACTCTTGTTCCAAATATGTCTTTCCTATGACAAACACACCAGGATGTTACAACCTGAGGAGTTGAAAATGACTGGCTGACAAGAAACATAAAGATAATATCAGAAAATTTAATCAGGACCAGCAGATGGGAGATTTGCTGCACAACTTAAAATCAATGGGGTGTCCTGGTCACCAAAGCAAATCCTTTGGTATTGTAGGCACCATATCCCATAATCATATTCACAAATGTATTCATGACCTGTTCATACCCTTTTGTTCTTGTGCAAGTGCTGTCCTTCAGCATAACAGCTGTTTTCCTTCCCTGGTGCTACCCCAATATGTTTATAGGCAGCAATCAGATCCTTTGTTTTGCCAGATTTAACAAGGCAAGATCCTCCTCCTCCTTCTAAGCTGCTTGTTTCCTGCAGCATGTTCCTGTGTCTGTTTCAATTGATTTTGTCTTTTGTGGATGTGGGATACCAGGTTGGCAGGGATGAATTGAGGTCTGCCTTTTACACCAGTGGGGATCTTTCCCTTCCTCTTCTGTGAATTATCTGGTGCCTGAATTACTTTGACTGTTGGGTTTTGTTGCAACAGAAGTAGGTGGCTACATTCATCATTACGTTCAGTTTAACAGAAACCAGCCCATGCCACATTTCCAGACACTCTCCATCCCAGTCCCTGCTTAGATCCTTCCAGAAGCTGTTTGTCCATCATTTAGTCTTGCAAGGATGAGCTAATTCCCAAATTTAAAATGTCACCTTGTTTCTGTCTTCCCCCTTAGGCAAAGCTTATTTCAAAATCCATTTTGGATCTCTGTCATGGAAGCGGATATCACTTGCTGGTCTCAGTTTTTGCTGTCCAGTGCCAGTGCCTGCAATGTTGGAGGCACATGAACCCCACAGCAGAGGGAAGGCAGCAGGGCCTCTCTGACTGGCACTGTCTTTTGTTCCTAATGCCTTAAACTAAAGCCAATCTCCATCCATGTTCTGCTCCCATAGGCTTGGTAAAACTCATGCAAACCCTATTCCTGTGTCTCTCCCTGTGGAAAACTGCCTTTTTTACATGGGACAGATGTGTCTTGTTTTCTCCTGGCCCCACTTTTGGTTTGGCTGTGGGAGCTGAGGAAGCCGAGCAGCTGTTTCAGCTGGGTAGGAGCTCTGAGAAGCTCTGTCCTGTGTGCCAAAGGGCCCCTGAGAAAACAGAGCTGAGAGAGGCTTGTTCCCCACAGCCTCCACCTCTTTGGGACAGAGATGGCAAACACCTGCCCTGTCAACTCCCTGTGTAATTCGGTTTATTTGCCTTTATAAATTGACCTTCATCAAGGGAAAGCACTGTACTCCTGCTGTGTATCAGCTGTGAATGAGGTGATCAAGATAGCTTGTAGGATTAAAACAAACCATTAGGGCAAGATATAATTTTCTCCTTCCCCATTCTGTTAATTTTGAGATGTAAAGAGGTGAGAAAGGTACAGATAGTCTTATCTTCACTTGGATGAAGCCCTCAGCAGCACTAGTCATCATGGCTGATGCAAGAAAATGGCATACAAGAAAATGCAAGAAAATTTATTTCTCTTGAAAATCTCAATATTCTGTGATTTTGTGAAACCCTCTGCTTCTGCAGAATCTGAGCAGCCGTTAAATGAATAAAAAAAAAAAAAAAAAAGAAAAAAAAAAGAAAAAGAGAAAAGGATTTCCAGCCTTTTTGATTACAAATTAACCCCCAAATGTGAGCAGAGTGAAACTGATGCTGTGCAGGCTTCCTGCCGCTCTGGCAGCCTGAAACAAAGGCTTGGACTGGTACAAAATCCACTGCGCTTGTCAAGGCAGCAGCAGCACTATCAGCAATGCTCGGTGATAACCCTGAGCCTGCCACCATTGCAGTCTGACGTTATCAGCAGGAGTGTGAGCTGAGGAGGAGCCAGAGCCCTCTGGCAGAGAGGGAGGGCAAAGGGGAGAAGGAGGCTGGGGAAGGTGTCTGAAGGACATTGCCATCTCCCCTCTTTGCTGGCTCCCTTGGGTCTCTCTCTGTGGAGGAGCTCTCCTGCATGGTCATACCTGCTCATTGCAGGGGACCCAGGGCTAACAACAAACTGCTCAGTGGGAGCCCTGTTACTCTCCTTGCTCCTGCTTCCCATTTCTCCGACACCAGCAGGACATGGTTGCACCTCCAAGGTTAGGACAAAGACTGATATTCACAGAATAACCTGCAGACAGGGTTCCAAAGATGATCTGGAAGTGCTCAGACTGGGGCCCTCCCCATTATCTGTTGCTCAGAACAAATCTGCTGGGTGCAGACTAAAATCTGGAGAAGGTCATGGTCCCATTCAGGTACTCTAGGAAGAGTTAAAGACAGAGCAAACAGAGGAGCCCAGAGAAGGGTTTTACATTGCCATTTCTTTATTTTGTTCAGCTTTTACATGTGGCAAGTAGTAAGGAAGGAGATGAAATCGGGGGGAAGATCTCACTGATGAGACTTGAAGCATGTGTGTGTAAGTCCTTCCTGGCACCACCTGCTTTCCCAAGAGAGGTGCAAGGAAGGAAATGAAAGGGGCAAGAAGTACTTTGAGCAATCTGCAGGAATTGGAGGAAAGTTGGGAAAGGGAATATGATTACTTGTATGTTTGGAAAGATTTTGTGCTTTGACAGTAGCAGAAAGACTTTTAAACAGAGAATTAGAGAAGATGACAGTTTAGGAAGTGCATTTTGTTCAGAAGGATTTTGGATAGCAGGTTCTATGGGAGAGAGGCTGAAGAATAAAAGAGCAGTGGTGTGGAGCTTGGGATGGAACTTGGTGATGCTCTGAAACCAGAAGTGGCTGGAGGTGTCTCTCAGCTGACTTTGGGCATGAAGATTCAAAATATGTCCAATTGCAGAAAAATAAATGTGTTGAATGTGTGATGGGAGAGAGAAGAGTCAGATCTACGCAGGGGCTACCAATGTGACAGCAGATGGAAATGGCTGGGAGACCCTAGGCAGGTTTAAAAGAAATTATGTGAAGAGACCTGCAAATAAAACTAACCTGACACTTCTGCTCCCAGACACAATGATATATTCATGGTGATTATGAAGGATGAGCAATGAATGTTCAGTTTTTATATTTTCTTTTTTGACATCTATTCTGATTTGCAAATGATAGACCAACACTCAACTGATTAGAGGATTATGACTAACTTTCAGCAGGCAAAGAGAAATCTGTCTTTTTTCTGCTTGAGATGGAAGAAAAGTCATCAGCACTGAAGATTTGGCATCAGGGCTCTGGTTTATTTTCAGCTGAATATTGAGAATTCTGCGCAATCTCAGCACAGTCCATCACATTCAGATTTTTTCATGATAGACTTAGCAAGTTTCATGGCACTGATGGAATAGAGGAGAATGCAAGAATTATTAATGTCAGCAGGATTATGTAGTGCCTGTTACCTTCCTTCTGGGAATAGCAGGAAACATTGCTGACATGCAGTACCGTTTTATTTATTTTTCACTACTCAGTCTGCTTCCAAATTTCATGAATCTCACTTGCTAAGGCTGAGATGAGAGACAGGATGATCTAGGGAGTGAAGGGGAGGAATCTGTGCACAGATTTTCTGTGTGAGATGTCCTTCACAGGGATGTCTTGTGTGAGTCCTCATCCCAGGTGGGACGAGCCCCTGCTGCTCTGTTTGGTACATCTGCATCACATTCTACAAGGATATGCATCATTTGGAAATCTTCTGAAGGTCCTGAGGATAGCTTTACCTTTGCAAGGCCATTACAGATTCAATAGTGGCTAGTTTTCCTTTTACTTTTCTATAAAATTACTCTTAATATCATTTTGAGTATCACAGGTGTTCTGTGGGGCAAAGCTCAATAATATTGGGAATACGTGCTGGGGTCACACGGCGTGAAAAACTCCTGGATGTGCTGTAGGCACAGGACCATCAGACAGAAACGTCCCTGCTCCTGGTGGCACCCACAGTGCCAAGAGCAGGGTGTGAATGCAGTGGGGACAGGTGGAAGTGTCCATGTGGGAATGTCCCACAGGCACTGGGGGCAGAGCAGGAGGGGGAGCTGCCATCCTCCCCAGTCCTTCTGATAAATCAGCACCAAACATTCGACTCCTTCACAAACCCAGCGTGGTGATCAGGGTTTGTGCCGCTCCTGGAGAACTAAATGTTCCAGGTAAGTGCTATTATTAGGTGTCCTGCAAGCAGAGGAGCAGAACAAGCAAGCAGCCAGCTTTGTAACCTACAGATACGGGAAGGACAGAAATGAGAGAGACTGAGAAAAGGCAATGCTCTTTCTGCAAATGCAGAAGCTGCCCTGACAAACAGAAGCACATAAAGTTGGCAGACACAGGGTAGCAGCAAGGTTTGAGCTTCAGCTTAAGTGATCTGACATGTGGATCTGCAGAGAGCAGCACTGCAGAAATAGAAATGCTTTGGGATGCCACAGAACTGTGTCTTTTGCACTTGGTGAGAGAGTCACACCTAGGAAATCAGGAAAGATGCACAGGCAGCAGCAAACAGGGAGTATTCATTTGCTGTTTCTTGTAACACAGGGCTGGTGCTTCCCCTGAAACAAGCAGGCAGTGATCTAATTCTCACTGTGCATGTGTGGTTTTTTTTCATCCAGTGCATCGCTAATGCCTTGAACAGATTTTAATGACCATCATATTTAATATGTGATGATCCAGGTATAATCTGCTGTGGAAGCAGATGAGGCAGTTTCTCAGAGCCTGTTTCCAGCCTTTGTTCTCTCTGAGTTTGCTCTGTTTTGTGTTTGTGTTTGTCCCAAGTGTGTCAGCATGAGAACAGATGAGGATGGTGAGGCAGAGCAAGCAGTTCTGCTGAGCCTTTGGGGCTGGTGCTCATGCCGTGAGTTGGAGCAGTTCCTCTGATGTCCTACACTCATTTCAGAGGCTGGCAGAGCTGAACCTAACCCAGAGCCAGCTCCTCCCATGCTGCCTGTCCATCCTCAGCCTGCCCTTGTCACTGTTGAGAAACTGGCCTCTGGCTGAGCCATCTGGGGCCAGACTGAGCAAAGTTACCTGGGAAAAATCAGGCCAAGTCCAGGTTCTAGAAATGTCTCCCTCTTGACATGTGTAATCTCAAAGTGTAACGCTCCCTGGTGCCCAGGCTGAGGGCTGTGCACACACAGGCCAAAAGCAGAGTCCCTGCACCGGAAAGCAGACATCCCATGTTCCTCCTGCTCTCACAAAGCTTCCCTGATGACTGACTGAGCCTAATGGCATGAGTAATAATTGCTGCCTCATCAGGGTGGTTTTAGGAAAAATTCTGTCTGATGAGAATCCATTTTGCATGTAGCAGGTAATTAAAGTAACCTTGAACAGAAAAAAAGAGATACGAGCCTCTGAACGTGTCTTTCTGGAGACACAGTGTGAAACAAAGGCAAAGGTGTATATTGTGCATGTTTCCACTAGAACTTGGAAGGATGAAAAATGAGCCCCTTCAGAAGCCACGGCCCTGCACCTCCCTGAGATGGTGATTCTGTGTGAGAGCACTCACGTGTCTGTGTGCAGCCACAGCAGAGAACTGCACCAGAGATCAGCAGGACACCTCACGCCTCACTTGGCATGGAGCAGCAAAAAGCAGTGCAGTGACCAGAAAAACCTGCAGCCCACCATTTACATACTCCAAGGATCCCTGCATGAATCTGAGAGAGATGAAACAACTGTGAATTGAGGGATTATCTCACATACAGTACAAAACAGAGTGGGGAAAAAAGCCATTTCCAGTTTTATTATCCCTAAAATCCTATTCATTGTTGTGCCTTCCTATTTTTTTTTTTTTTTCATTTTCTCCCAAGTTTAGTGTGTAGGATTGGTCAAGAAATGTTCTGACTTTTGGAGAGGAAAGCAATCAGCCTTTGGCACAGGTTTCCAATCCTTTTGTGCACAACACGGTACGTCTGAAAAAATAAATAAAATAAATGCTCTTCTTTACTGACAAAGGAAGGGGAAAACTTCAAGGAAGGCAGTGGCTCAAATGATACATACAAAAATATTCAGATTCGGTGTATACTTGTCTTTGAAGCCCCCTTGTCCTCTCTGACAGTGTCCTTCTAAACCTTCCATATCTCTGGAGACAACATTTTAAACCCACAAAAACAGACATGGAATTGAGGAGTGGCTGAAATAATGTCAATCCTCTCAGCTCATGCTCCTCAGCAACCCCAGAGGCTCCCACCCCGCAGCAGCAAATTCCTCTTCAAGGCAGCTCAGACCAGCTCTCTCAGTTTGTAGCCCAGGGACATGGCCAAGATGACCAAGAGCTCTGGGAGTGGCAGCTTCTCTCTAAGAAAACAAAAATGACCAGTTTAGATTACACACCAGGAGAGAGATTGATCTTGCTGAACTTCAAAAACCTGTACCATAATGATAACAGTCTGGATTCTCTTTAGAGTTGATGGAGAAAAAGCCATTTCTACATGTGGTTCTCTGGATCTCTTTTAGACATGTTTTTTAGGATGAGATGTGCTTACGCATCAGAAGTGCCTGTTTCTCACCATTGCCTATAAAGGAGTCAGCATGACTCGCTCAGCTGTTGACGTTTGCACTGTAGGAATCTAAATTTGGGCAGATGAATACCATTTCCAACTTTCAGTCTGCTGAAGTTAGGTAACACGAATTCTACTGTGGGCAAGTGCTAAATATTTGAATAGATGCTATTTTTCAATTCACCCTCTCCTTGCAAGACGACAACATCAGTAGTGTTATCTGTGGGAAGAGGAAACAGCGTGTGTCATTAAAACCAGAAGACATCCAAATTCTGTACTTTTTTTCTGGCACAGATTACCATGTGAGCTGCAGCAAATTTCTTAATCCCTCTGCTTTTTAAGGTTTACCATTATTCAATTTTCAAATGTTAGTTTACAATTTAATCCCTGAATGTGCAGACAATACTTTTTAGCACTTCACTGTTCTTGGTTTTCCTCATAACATTTTTATATGAAATATAGTTTTGTGTCCAGATTCATTACATTTTCAGTGTTTTGCCTTTCCTGCCCTTCTCTAGGAAGTGCTATGCATTTATTTCATAAATATGAACTCTCAAGCCTGAAGAATGGCACTAGTATTTAATATCAGAGCATCACTCCTTCACATCTGCTGGCTCTGAGAGGACTATTTCATATTTTGTCTCCCTTCTAATTTTCTTACTTTTCTTAAATCTTCAGCTCTTTGATGATGTGTAGGGCGGTATGTTCTGTTCCAGAAGAAGACTTGGGAACAAATGCCTGCCAGAGAAAAGGCTTTTATAATCTATTGTGTGGGGGCCATTGTGCTAGTTTGACACCTATTTCTGCTTGGCTCGCAGTTTCATCTAGGAAAGATTCTTTTGCTTTGGAAACTTGGGCAAGAACCATGTAGGGCAACTGCTTCTTCCACAGATACAAACGATTCCTCCTTACCCTGCATGGCAAAAATGTGCAAAAACTGTTGATTCCAAACACCAATTACAAAATTGATGAATGAGTCTTTAAATCCACCAGGAAAAAAAAAAAAAAAAGGCTTGTCACAACATTCAGATCTTTCTGTCTAAGAGTCTGTGAATTTCAAACGGGGGCAGACATCGCTGCAAGCAGCAGCAGGGTGTTCACCAGCTCTGAACAAAGGAGCAGGGAAGCACCAGCAGCTCCCAAGGAGCTCAGAGCCCACAGTGCAGCCCAAGGAGCAGCGGTGGCTGTGGCACAGCTGGGAGGGAACGTGGAGGGAATGCACCAAACTGTCCCACTGAGGTCAGAGCTGAACGGCTGCAGAGCAGCTGAAGGGCTCAGGACAGCCTTTGAATGAACAGAAGTGTTTTTTTAAAGAATGCACATGAAAGCCACAAACATGGAGAAAGTGTAGAACATGCACCCACAAGGACTAAATTTAAAAGATGTGCTTAGCAGGGAACACATGCATAGCATATGGATGCAGCTGATGGAAGAGTTGTTGGACTCAGTTCAAGATACCACTCACATAGCAGATGAACCATAAATTTAAGCTACACATGTCACATCCTCACCACTAAGGTTCCCTTTAGTCATGTGTGAATGCAGCTTGGCTGTTGGATCCTGGCTTGTGAGCTAGCTTAGTCTGTGAGCACAGCAGCAGTGGTGGGCAGGTTCAGGATGCAGAGGATGCTCAGCTGCTCGTTACCTTTGGGAGTGATTACCCTGTGGGCTTTTTGCAGTTATTAGCCTTGGCCTTTGTTAGTCCTGGCACTCGCTGCCCAATGATGTGGGATGCTGACTGACAGGCCAGCTTCCTTAACATTTGTCCTGATACATTTTTGGGTATTAAATTAGGCTCCTTAAGCTGATTAAAAGCCTTCCAAGAGTATGTCATTGCCAAGTCTCCTATGCACACGCACAAAGACAATCATAAATAATAAAACCTTTTCTGGATTTCTCCAATAAGGGTGCTAGTATCTAAGTCTCTGCCCTCTGGCCAATTTTCTATATTACTGAGCCAATTCATGTCTCCAAGAGGTATGTAAGAGTGCCAGGTTATTACTCTTCAGCAATTACTTTCTGCTTTCAAAATCTTTTAATCCAAAACCCATACTGATGAAACTGGTAGAAAAGGTAAATATTTACAGAACAAAAATCAGACCTTCTTCCACTTCCACGCAGCACTGGAGTTGTAAAGGATTCCTTGAGCAGCTTGCAAGCAATTAAAGTTTTAGATTTGCACAATACTTTTGGAACCTAATTTTATAAGCAGCTGCCGACAGTCCATTAATTTGAATTCAAAATGCCCTCTGAGTTAGACTAGAGCTAAAGAAAGCATTAGTTTCCATTCCAAAATGGGCTTTATCACATATTCCTGGTGCCCCTTTTGCATATCTGTTTGACTCAAGGCAATAGCAGCACAGTATTTAAGTGCCAGTTATATTTTGGTAATATGCACAATATTTTACTGGGGAGAGGAAAACTGAATGACCTTAAACCTTGTTAGAATGAGAAAGAAAAACAGACTTAAGCAATCACTGGAAGGATTTTTAGGGAAGTCTTGCATATCTCTTGGTAGGGAGGCTTTTTAACATTATGACTAACACTCAGATTTTATGGATGTAAAAAAACAGAACTAATTTCTTTTTTTTCTCATGTATCTAAATGAAATTTAAAAAAATCAAACATGTTCCTCTTTTTTAAAAGTCAGATTTCAGCAGAATACTGATATTTGCCACCAATGAATCCATATTTTGGTTGCAGCTGGTGATACCACTCTGTGATAGCAGTTTCTTTCAGATTTGAGGCTGTATGGTAGAAACACAGATGCAAAGGCATCTGTGATATGATTTAAAGGATAACCTGCTGTTGATGATGCTGTAGCTGGTGCAGGATTTGGAGGTTTCTTTGGTGGCAGGTTTTGTTGCTGATCTTGCTGTCAATGACTTGTGTCAAAGAGCTAATGAAGAGCAATGGCATGAATATGAAAGTAAGCTGGAATGCAAAACATTGGAAAAGAAACTATCACTGAGCCAACTAGCAATGGCAGTGTTTTGGTTTTTTTAAAGATATTATGCAGAGGTGAATTGTAATACCTCTGAGCATATGGATCTTTTCCCAAAATCCAAAATGCAACATGGGAAAAAGGATAGATCTTTTAGGTACAATGGTGGGCTGATGGGCAGAATAGGCTGGAACCATTCTGCAAGACATGGCATGGTCAGTGGCATAATTTATTCATCTAAATAGAAATGGTGAAGAAATGAATGGCCTTAAATGCAGAAGTGAGAAATTTTGACCAAATCATGAAGAGCAGTGGGTTGTGGTCAGAGATAAGTCTGAAAAATGACCTGAACAGGAAATGTTTTAAATTACTTTCAGGGGGCTAGAACTGCCGAAACAAAAGGCAACAAGAAAGTAAGTGTCGACAGCAAAAGAAATCAAGCTTCTGGAAAAATATTATAATGATGGAAAGGCCAAAATCTAGAGGTGGTGTGGGAAGATTGAACCAAAGATAACACATGGAACAAAAGGAAATGGCATCGAGTTGCCTAGGGGAGTTCTGGACTAGATATTAAGAAAATATTCTTCACAGAAAGAGTTGTCAAGCCCTGGAGCAGGCTGCCCAGTGATGTGGCTGAGTCAGTGTCCCCAGAGGGATTTAAAAGACACGTGGACATTTTAGGGACATGGTTTACTGGTGGACTTGGCAGTGAGGGGCTAATGGTTGGATTAAATGACCTAAAAGGTCTTTTCCAACCTATATGATTCTATGATTTGTGATACTAGAAAATTTTGGGAGAAAGGCAGAGATTTGTGTAGAGAAAAAACAAGCATCAGTTTAGCAATCCTGAGTTTAAGATTGCAGCTATTCAATAAATAAGTCTGAAAGAATATTAAAGGTGTGTTTTCATCAGATCTCTGGATTTGCAAAGCACTCCTGAAATTTCTCATCCCAAAGCAGCTGAAGGTATGCAAGATTTGGCACAGTGGGAGATGGACCAGAAGGTCAGGTCCTTGTTGGACCCATGCAAACCACTGGAAGTACCAGGGGACCACAACAGAATGAAGGAAAGCTGAAAACCAGTAAAGGATTGTGTCACAAAACCCTCAAAGGGAACAGGACTTTAAGAACACATGGAAATGAAGTCTGAAAACAAAGCAGCAGCAGATGTAGTAATATGCTAAGGTGTTGTATTAGTCTGCCTCTAGCTAGTCACAAAACTTGTTCATGTATGAACAAGCTTTCATATGTACAGAAAGTCTGTACCTCACTAAATTTTATTTTACTTTATTTTAAATTAAATTTGACAAAGATGTACCTATATTATATTCATGATGTTTCCATTTGCCTGGAACTTGCAAGCCCTTAAAAAGAAGAAAACATCTTGTATTAAATTTTCCAAGCAGCCAAAATGCTGCTGCTCTTTTTTTCTTTTTTCACCCTGTGGTTTGAATTTAAATTTATGTTTCTAAATTTACATATTCAAAAACTTAATCTGAAACCTGTTTGGAATTTGGATGTCTCTTTTTATCACATTTCGTTTAATGCAGCTACTTCTCAAATTGAGGCATCACCCCTGCAGCTACTGGACGTCAAAGGACAAAAAAAAAACACTTGAAAGAAAAACTGAAGCCACATTTCTATTCTGCATTTGAGCTGCTGACATTTTCTAGATAACACCAAGAGATGTCAGAATGCTGGCTGTTAAAGCAGTCTATGTTTGGAGCCCATTAAACTGAAGTCTGAGAGTGAAGGGAAATGTGCAGTCTTCTGGTGGGACTGACATATACCATTGCTTACTATATTTCAATTTTATAGGGAAGAGGAGTTTTTCCCTACTTTCTTTTTTTTCCCCCCAAGAGTTACACTTAAAATCTGGCAGAGAGCATGTAATTTCACTCTAATTTCTCTGTATATTCAAAGGTTACCTAATACAGCCCTGGCCCTTCTGATGAGGAAAGCCTGGCAGGAAGTCCCAGCAGAAGCCTCTTACTCTCTTATTACTGTCAGAGGTGACCACTAGCCTGTCTTCTCCTCTGACACCAGTAATTCTGCCTCTTCAGTGCTCCTGAAGGGGTCTAGACTGTCTGTTCTTGCTGTTAGAGATGTAGCTCCACCAAGGGCTGTACAGGTGCACTGGTGTAAAGCCATCTGGAAGCAGAAGGAGGGCTCTGAGTGTATTGTCCAGGTCTTTTGTATGCCATGTAATGCCACCAGAATGATCTCGGCCTTGCCTCCTAAGCGCTGTCCCACCTTCTCACGCAGTGGCGAGGGGTGGGAGGAAGCTGGTTTCCTGTCAGCTGAATGCTCCTTGGCATGCCCAGGCAGTCTGTCAGAGATCACATTCCTGCTCCCCAGCCCTTGCTCCAGCTGCCCTGACCCATGCCCAGGAAGGGATGTCTCAGCACACACCTCTTCCCCCTGCACTGCACGTGGCAGTGAGACTGCAACACGCTAAGGAAAAGCATGAAGAGCTGAAGAGACCATGACTGCAGACAGCTATTTACTGCCAGAGCCAAGCTGCTTTTCTACAAGGCCAGTCTATCGTGCTCTGCCACGCTGGCAGCCTTGGAAAGACTGCAGAGGGCTGGGCAGGGTGCACGTGGCCAGGGAGGGTGCCCAGGGCTGGGCAGAGCTGTGCCTGCACTGACAGGCCCAGATGGATTCCTTCCAGACCCGTCTGGGATGGCTCTGCCCGCCTGCCAATCTTCATCTTGGGTTAACAGACAGCTGGTGGCACTTGATCAGAGACACCACTTGTGTAGGCCCTGCACACTGATGGGACTCCTGAGCTGTGTGGTGCTGGATAATGCAGATCTATCAGGTGCTTCCTTCGGTTGTTCCCGGAGCCTTTTGTGTCCATCAGTTCATAGATTATCCTAAATACTGTTTCTGACTTCAAAGATATGTAAAAGCATTTGAACATCCATCATATCTGAGCAAGAACTATTACACAACAGCTTGTCCTCCTGCATAGCAGCTGCCCAGAGATTTTCTACTAAAGCTCTTGCCTTAACTCACACTATGATTAGTTTTGATATTCCCCACTTACCTGCATTTGCCTGCCCTTCCTCAAATACTACTGTTGCCTGCCTCCAAAGCAGTGAGGGTGGGTGTCTGCCTGACTGGGGCTGTTACAGGGCCACAAAGACCCTTTGCCAAGCCATGGCAAACTCAGAGGAAGCAATCTGAGCAACCAGAGATGTACCGAGAAATGCACGTCTGTCTTGAAGGCTGAATCCAAGCAGAAACAGCCCAAGAAGCTGAAATCCTTCCTATATGCCTGTGTTAACAACATGTGAACTAATTTGAAGATACTTTCACCAAATTTAGTTTTCCACTGATCCTTTTCAGGAACTAATTCATCATTTCCTCAGTTTGGATCTTTGTGTTGAGAGTTGCAATGATGAAGGGTACAAGTGGTGGGGGTAGATGATGTCTTTCACAGCCCCCATCAGTACTGTCTTTAAGAGCACCAACCCAGTCCCTGGGAAGATCTGAGAGTATTTTAAGAGTGGCTCAAGCCTTACTGCAATAGCTATAGCCCCCTGATCAGCTAGGCCAACACCAACTTAAAATTCAGCAAAATGTGCTATTTCAAGGGGAAAACACAAGAGGCTGAATGCTTCTCACCCTAAGCAATAACCTGTGGCTCTTCCCAAGAGCCAGAAATTATCAGCTTGTCTGGGTGAGCTAGCCAAGAAAAATAAGAGGCCTCATTCTCATCTCAAACTACAATCGTGAAGAAGGCACTCCACCAAACTTGCTTCACTTGCAGTGCAATGCAATGAAAATGAAGTATGAGACCTGTACAGTTTTAGGGTTTTAACTTTTCTCTTAGCTTGATGGAAAAAGACTGCTTGAAAATCCAATAGATATGCTAGAGGAAAGTGAAAAATCTGCAAACATTCCAACTAGTAATGCAGAAGGAAAAAGTATTGCTCAGAAAAATGAGGTGATATAAACCCCTAAGTTACCTTCAAGCACGTATTCAAGGACAAGTTTATGCTATTTTGCTCAGTCCATTCTTTCTTTCTATCTCTCTCTTTCTCTCTTTCTTTCTTGTAGAAAAGATAATTTAAAATAAGAAAAGATAACTCCTATTTCTTTCTATTCAGATTTATAAATACATTTACCAGGAAATATTATTATCTTTTGTATTAATATTTTGTATATGTGGGAGATGATTTTATGCAGCATTTAAAAAATCCTTAAGTCTGCTGTTTATTTCAATTATTTATAATTTTGCAAAGGGAATGCAGGCACGTGGAGCTCAGAAAAAGATCAGAGTCCAGCTCTCCACAAGATTACTTTTTCTTCTTAATCCTCAGGGACCTGACTGAATTTTTCTCTGTTTATTGTTGTTTTATATTTTTTCTTCATATTCTATTTATTTATTTAGATTTATAAATGATACCACCATGCTAGGGGCAATTACCCTCTCTGAATCATTCCTCTTGTGCCTGTGACATTTGTGCAAACCTCATGGAAGAATTTTTCAGGGTTTGGCATAACTTTGCTTTCAATGAACAAGTACAACCTCAGGGAGAAAATGTCTACCTGGGGCAGTGGAAAAGATATCTCTAGAAAAAGATCGCCTTAACTAAGGGGGAGGTGTGACAACTCTATTACTGATTCCAAGTGGTGATACAAATAAATGAATCAAATTCCCCAAGTTTTTAGGAAAAAACAACCAGGAATACTGAACAGCACGGATGAATTCTGAATTATTGACTGACTAGCTGTTGACCCTCCTTTAAATTCCCACTGAGTTGCTCATTTCTACTGGCTCTGGGTTAACACTGTAACTCAAAATAATCTGCAGCTAAAAGCAAAAAAAAACCCACCCCAAACTACCAGGACATTGTGTGCAGGTGTGGTTCAGGCAAGACAAGGAGTAGGAATCCCAGACTGCACAGCTATGGAAAGCATGCTAAGTAAGGCAGGGAATATGCAATATCCCCAGCCACCCACCAGTAGGTCTTTGAGGCAGAGCTGAACCTCACCTTGTTCAAGCCCAGAAGGAGATTCTCTGTGGAGAGGTGTGAGTCAGAATATGTCTGGCTTTTAACTTTCTGCCCTTGCTGTATCTCTGCAGTCTGCTGCCAAAAGCAGTGAATTGCTTATGGACATGGAAAAGAGGAGCTGCCTTTTTCAACCACCCTTCTTGCTTAAGCAGCAGGTTTCAGCAGCAATTGGCAACAACAGCAAAAAATAAACTTGGAGCAACCTCACCCCATGACCAAATCCCTTCCTAAACATGTATTGTTTAGCAAGAAGATAATATTTCTAGTAATGAAACAACAAAGCAAATAGGGTTCAGCGCTCTGTAAACAGGAATGCATACAGACACACATGCATATGAGACTTGGAATAAAATTCTTTGAAAAAGCACTTATTCCTATGCTTCCCAGTAATGGAGTGAGAATCATTACTTTTAAGAAATTGTTCTATAATGCAAAAACACTGGAAGGTATAGTTTTGACTTTACAGCATAAATTATGTTCAGGCTCTGCTTGAGTCAAAGATGCAGCAGGGAGGGCTAGAAATGTGCAACTGGTGTGTTTTGGCTTTGACTCAGCCCCCAGAATGACCCAGCAACAATTCTTCTTCATTTAGCATGTTTGCATTATTTTGGCACAGAAACATCCCTAGTTCTCTGGCATGACTTAGTTAAAAATTGTTGGATCTTCACCTGCACGTTTCTGCGAGTCTGACTTGTTTCTCCTGCTGCTGCATGACGCTTTCCTGACTTCTGCCCATGTTGGTATTGCCAATTCTCTGGGGAACCCTCAAAGACATAAGTCTGGATGACCTCAAGCTGCCCCAGGGGGCTGTAAGCCTGCAGGACTCCCGTGATGCAAGTCAGCTCCTACCATGGTTTAACCACAGCCAACAGCTGAGGACTGTGCAACCTCTCACTCGTTCCCCACCCCTCTGATGGGAAGGAGAGGTGAGGAGGAAAAAATGGTAAAACTCATGGGTTGAGATAGAGCAAGTCAATAATTGAAAGAAGAAGAAGAAGAAGAAGAAGAAGAAGAAGAAGAAGAAGAAGAAGAAGAAAAAGAAGAAGAAGAAGAAGAAGAAGAATAAGAAGAAGAAGAAGAAGAAGAAAAAGAAGAAGAAGAAGAAGAAGAAGAAGAAGAAGAAGAAGAAGAAGAAGAAGAAGAAGAAGAAAGTAGAATTAGAGGAATAAACCCTAAGAAAACCAAATGATGCACAATTTAACTGCTTGTCACCCACTGACAGATGTACACCCTATCCCTGAGCAGCTGTCAGTAGAACCCAGCCAGCTCCCTCCAGTTTATGTATTGAACACGATATTCCATTTTATGGAATATCCCTTTGACCAGTTTGGCTCTTCTGGCAATGCTCCCTCCCAGCTTTTTGCACACCTGCCTCATGTCAGAGCACAGGAAACTGAGCAGACCTTTTCTTAGGGTAAGAACAACTGAGCGAAACCATCAGTGCCCTACTAAATCCAAACCACAGCAATGTACCAGCTACTAGGAAGAAAATTAACTTTATCCCAGCCAGAGCCAGGGCAGCTCCAGACATCTCAGAAGTGCTGGCAAGACTGAATTCTGTTGCAAAAGAGCATCAGTGGAGCCACAGAAGGGTCCTGGACAGTCACTCTTTCCACTTTGCTGGGCCAGGGGTTTCAGAGGAGCAAAGGGTGGATGGCAACAACTGCAGGGAAAAGCTCAGATCTTTGCTGTGCTATTGGAAACCATGGCCCTGCATGTCCTGATTCCTCCAGCAACAGGCACCAGGCTGGCTCCCAGGGCACTCACTGACAACAGCGCCGCAGGAGCCTGAACTCGCTCTGGTTTCACCAGCAGTCTGTTGCCATAGGCAACTCCTATTTTGCCTATACCTAGAGCTGGCCATGAGCAGTATGCACAGCAGGATTGCTGGGATGAGATTAGCACACACTTTATTATACTATCCCTGCTCTTATCACCAACCCCAGCTCTGACAAATTCAAGATAAGGAAATTTCTCTCATGTACTTACCGTGGTCTTGAACAGGACTTTAGAGAGAAGCAGTGAATGCCACAGTATTCACATTTACATGGGAAAATTTAGGAAGTCATTTCTATTTTGTTTTCAGGTCCTCTGAACCCTTTAATGTCCCAGTTCTGGTCTGGTTGCTTATCAGTTATCCCAGCTTGAGTAGCTTGAGGGTGTCCTCTGCACACTAAGATAATGTCAATATGGGACCAAGGCATCATAATCCCTTCAACAGCAGCCCATAATATTTTCCATCCCAAACTACCCAGGAACAGCTTGCTTTTTAGGCTGGCTTTAACCAGTGCACCGCTTCACTTTTGGCAGATGGGATAGAGAGCTGCATCAGGTAAGCATACCTGTTAACTCATGGGAAGGTAAAACTTCTTTAATCTCAATGAAGGCCAAAATAGGACTTTTACTCTCTAGAGAGTCAGACAAGAAACCAAATCACCACCACCTAACACATTACCATCCACCAGCTTAGCAGCTCAGCTGCAGGCACAGTGGCACTGCACTACCATGGCCTGCCTTGAGACTACTATGTGGAAATGGAGTTGGCTCTAAATTAAAAATACTGAACCTAAACACTTTCTTATATGTATTTTCCATTTAGGTTCCTCACTCCCCATTGAACTACCTTGCTGATTCTGAGAAATATCCCACTGAATGTAGCACAGGTTGTCAGAGATGTTGCTTGTAAACAAGAGAGGCATGTAATTAATTTGAAAATCCTAGGTTTTAGATTGTCAATTCTTGCATAGCTCTAAAAGTCTGTACCTCAGATTGGGTTCTGCAAAGAGATATTTATGTAATGTGAAATTCTGTTGCATTAAAAAACAAATACAGGCCTATGTTGACCTGACAATGACCTTTTCAGTAATAGAAAATCATCAAAATAAAGGACAATGCAAATGCAGATGATTTTGTTACAGTAGATTTGATCAAACAAAACAAACAATCTAATTAACCAGTGATTAGATTAAGTAGAAGTCTCTGCATTGAGTGATGGATAATTAACTGGAATTGTATTTACTTATTTTTTATTGTACTGCAGAACAAGGCACATCTTTGCCTTTCTTTCCTTTCACTGCAGCCTTAATTAAACAAAATTATTCCGAATGCCTTACACAGCATCTAGGCCTCTAAGTAAAGATGGTAAGTTAGAAAGGGAAAGCCAGCCCTACACAGAGATTTAGATGTGGATCAATACTGTTTGGATAAATCTCATCCAAAGGAACAGTTACAACCCTGGCTTTTCAGAGCTGCTTGGCATTTAGAGCTCCAGCTGAGTGGAATGTGAGCTGCAGGTGTTCAGCCCTTCAGAGAGCCATGCCCTTATTGTTCAAACATAATTTATGCTGGAGAACAAGCAAACAAACATATTCAAGGCAACTCCTAATTTCTGCACCTGAGTCAATTCAAGACTTATTTTTATCAAGGCAAACGCACAGAAGGCAATGGTGCACAGCTGATCAACATCTATAACAGAAATGGATCTTGTACTTTGAAGTCCTTATCAGAAACAGTTGCAGTGACTTTTAAGTATAGGCTGCGTGAGAGGCAGCCTTAAAAGATTATTTAATTCCATCTTTTTAAGAACTGTGATCTGGAAGATTGGTTTGGCTACCCATCACTACTAGGAAAACCCTATTCTTCTGAAGAAGCCATTTTGATAACACAGCTTGTCAAATATTAGAGGTAATTTTAATATTTAAAGAATTTTATTAATTGTGTATTTGCCAGAAGCTCTGTGATATCCTATGAAAATTATCATACCAGGCATTCATTAGATTCACCATAAACATGGGTTGCATATTGCCACGTTTTTTTGTTCTGAACACGTAACTGTTAATTTGATGAAATATCTGGTGGCAAAATTTCTCCCCTAGCTGTGGGGGCTGTCTAGACACTCTTACTGCTCTCATTGCACCTCCGTGCATCCAGGCCCAGGGACAGCTGAGGAGGAGTCAATGAGCATTACCTCTCGCTAGGTCTCTTCAGAGGCTGCTTCTGCCCAACTGCAGGGGACAGCAGGCAAACCAGCGCGGTTCCTGCGTGCCATGAGCTGCCTGGTGGGAGAAGCCAAAAGCAGGACAGCGTGGCAGCTCTGGCATCTCCCTGGCAGTGCCTTGCAGGCAGCCTCTGGCCAGGTGGCAGGGCAGTCGTGTGCTGGCTTCTGCCGTGCAGGCGTTTTCCTCACTGTGTGCAGAGACGAGCAAAGCCAGAGCTGCTGCGAGCTCTGTGCTGGCAAGGATGCCAAGGAACACCATGTGGAGGCGGGTGGATTCTGGATGAGCAAGTGGGTAAACAGAAAGGCTCAAGTGCCAGGGGTAGCCTAGGGGCATTCCCTTAGGGAACAAACAGCAACTGAGACAGAAAGTAAGGCCTCGCTACAGCAACCAGCTTCTGGAACTGCTCTAGGGTATCAACTAGACTTTTAAGAAAAAGGCCTGGCTGACCAGGTGATGCATGTGCTGGCAGATGCTGTATTTTAAGCCTACAATTTTGGTTCTGTAATGCCAACCCATGAATTTACCCATTTACTTGTATAACCTGGAATCACTTTCATGATGCAGACTTCATTTTTGCTGGCACTGAGCGCAAGCCAGCTACTGATAAAACCACACCTTCTCATCGTTGTTGATGCTCAGAGCTTGGATCTTGGTCCCCATGATATTATTAAGAAAACTTCTATTTTCTTTCACATGAGTAAGCTTTTAACTAATTCAACTTGTATTCAGTCCTTATTTAAATCTGAGCAACCACTCTGACCAAAAAGGACTGTGACAGTGGGAGCAAGATGTGACCTCTGGTTCGTACTGTTTTAGCAGGGATTGTCACAGTTCTCAGCCTCTCTCTTCTCTCACGGAGCTACTGTACTTTTAACCTTTCTCACTAAAGTCTGTTCACAGTAACAAGAAAATGGATGTGACTATCTCAGAAAGTCCTGATATTTCTGCTCTGAAATATTTAACAAGTATTGATGTTGAAAAGCCTGGTTGTCAGGAGGAGGTGTACCTCCTAAATATCATGGGGAAAATAATATATTTGCAGCATACTACTTTCCATGGACACAAATCTCAGTTAAATTCCTCCCATCCTTCTCTTCATAAGGCCACAAAGCAATAGGAGAGTGTTTTTCAGTGTCCAGTAGCCTAGATGCATCCTGACTCCATTTCACAATAAAGCCCAGACACATATCTTGTCCTCCTCTCCTACTCCTTCCTCCTCTTGTCTTCCTTTCTAGAAGGCCAAATGTGTAGATATAGGGCAGGCAGTCTCACTGTCAGCAAGGAAGGACTTGTAGGAGACAAAGTAAAACTTCTTCAGTTTTGGTGGAAGCACGGAATAGGGACAATAAACAGATATGAAATGAGAAATGTCAGATAGCACCATAAGAAAAAGTACTGCCAATTTTTTTTCTTCTGGGTGATGATATATACATGCAGACACCAGCCTAGGATTGAGGGGGAACGCTAATGAATCTCTCTGAGTTGTGTCTATGGCGCTGATCACCACTGTTCCCTCAGAAGCCTCCAATATTTATGATTTGGAGATGTTTCCAGCAGGCAATGAAATATTAGTCGCTATTTAAAAAATGTACCACATAATTGCAGAAGATGGCATGCTCCTGTTCCAATTAGAAGTGGATAACTGTAATACTTGAAGGAGCCTTGGGCATCATTTGTAGGTAAATATGACTCTTTGTAAAGGAATTTATGCATAGAAAAACACATAATATATTTGTGAATAGTAAGATTTTGATGTAAAATATTGCAGTAAAAGATTCACTATCCCATGGAGAAATCTGAGTTAGAGATATTTTTCCTAAAAGGAGGCTGGCAAATCATCTTCTCCTTATTACTTCTATATCACTATGGCAAGCAGAACTTTCTACCTCAGAAAACTTTGTCCTTAGCTTTTCATATTAAATTCAAAAAAGCATCAATATATGTCAATTCTTCATCTTCAACCTGTCTTCCTACACTGGTCATGCTTGTAGCTATTCCCCAGTACTGAGGTCAGCTAGCATGAGCAGCTCATATTGCCTTAAAACAGCATGGCTGTTGCAAATTATACACTGGGAATGGGACTGTTCCCAGGAAATAGCTAAAGTAGCTGCTGAAGTGTGCTAGGTTAGCTGTTAAATTGTATAGGAGAAGTGTGGGGGCCTGTATTTAACAAGTACACAGTCTTTTGATGTGTAGAGCAGATGGGCAGATTCTAATATCTGCATGTCAAAGGTAGTTGCTGAAAGGAGCAATAAAGTGACTAAATCCATGCTTTTGTGGACCCAATCTATAAGAATTCATGTAACACTCACACATAATTTCCATTGTAGAATTAATACCATTTAATCAGCTTGAGCCTATACTGGAGTAATATGTCAGGTACCTAGTGTCCACAAAACAGCAAGTGAACTTTAAATCAACTGAAAATCCCAATGATTTGTGAACAGAACTACATCTGGACCCTGAGGAAAAAATGCAACCAATTCTGCAGCTTCAATTTGTTCCTGCATTTGGTGAGATGTTGATAAAACTACTAGGGTCAAATTCAAGGCTTTGATCAAGCAAATATGGATCTGCTCTGTAGACAGAACTGCACTTGCTTGCCAGAGGTCTGATTCTGACCCAAGATCTTCTGCGTACACCATGTTTATGTTGTTTTTTTGGTTTGGGGTTTTTTTTTTTTTGTTTAATTTTACATTGCTGAAAGATCTTTGAACAAACTTGTTTTATAGAAGTGAATACAAATATATGTGGAGTATGACTGCAGGCTTACAAGCAACAGAAATACCTGAAAAACCTTCTGTTCTTCTATTGATCCAAAGGAGTGCTTGAAACATTACTATGGCAACAATTCTTACCCAGTGGAAGGAGCATGCCATTATCTTTGCATAGGAACAAAACAAGAGGAGGTATTTTTCAGAACTAGTGCCCACTTTCCCTTGACCACTACAGATGTGCTGACCTTCTGGCAGGAGTTCCTATTGCAGGAGCTTTCAATGAAAAATTACTTACAGAATTATTTATTGGTCCATGCGCAGAGAATAAAACATTCTATTGACCAACAGAGTCCTGACACAGAAAACAGCAGTGCATGGAACTCCTGTTTTCTGAAAGTATCAAACATCTTTCTTACCTCTTTTACAGCCTCGGCTACTGGTGTAAATAAAAGAGACGGGGCTGCTCTGGCTAGCTCCAAATGTTGTCAGTGTCATTTGGCTGCACTCAGCCTTTCACAACTACAGCTATTAAGTCAGAAAACTACTGAGCATCTAATATCTCCATGCTCTTACTGACAACGAGTTCAGGCTCAAGTACAAATCTGCTGGCATTGAGCTCAGGCTAAAGTACAAATCTGTTGGTGTTAACACCATTAACATTGGTGTTATTTGGTCTATTAATTAGGATCTGGACAAATAAATTCAGCAAGAAACTATTTTGCATCATGTGGCTAAATTGAAAGTCCACATCCCATGTGGCCTGAAGGCAGAGTTGACAGCTAATCATATTCCAGATGTTTGTAACACTCAAGAAGCTCCGTCTGCTGCTCCCAGCTGCATCCCTCATCCCCAGCTTCACATATGGGTAATTTTAAGAAGAATGTGACTCTGCCCATCTCTCCTAACTCTGGGAAGGAGAGCGATACTGGCTACAAGTCCAGGCAGACTGTTCTTCCTGTAAATGGCTGCGAAAAATGATTGTGTGGGAGATGGTGCCAAACGAGGAGAGAAAAGGAGCAGCCTGGAAGAAAGCTTTCAAATCTGCACTCCCACTGCAGAAACGCTTTAGGGCTGTCCTGAGGCTGGGGAGAGGAACAAGCAGCTGCAAGCTCTTTCCAAGCTGTTTGTTTGCCAGTCCTCTCTCTGGGCAGCCTGTGGAACAAGCAGCTGCCAGAGCAGCACGAGTGGGTGGAACAGCTCTGCCCACTTGGGAGCTCAGTGCTGTTCCAAGGGGCCACTCAACAGCACGAGCCAAGCGGGTGCTGCCCATTGCCATTCGTGTTTTTAACCCCTTTTTTTATAAAAGCAGAAAGGTAAGAAGTGTCAGAAAGAGAGGAGGCAGAACCTGGGCAGAAGGCAGACTGTAGAAAGAGACCAAGACTAACACCAAGGATGAAGTATGTGAAGTAGAAGACGGGAACAGGAAAGACATTGCTACTAACCAGTAATATTGGAAAAAAATGTACAGAAAGCCATCCACAAGCCATTTGCTAGGTCCTAGCCTAAAAAGCTGAGTTTCTACTTATTCTGTATAAATGGTAAAATCCTGTTTCTTCTAAAGGTGTATTTAACCCTGGTGTTCCTGGAAATTATTCATCTTTACTTCATGGTGACTGTCTCCTGCATGCTGTCACAAACAGCACAATATATGTGTATCTGTGTGGAAATATAGTTTTATTTAACACATACCTGCACATAGTCAGGAAAGCGTGTAGAAAATGTCTTGATGACATTCTCTTGGTGAAGGTAAAACCATAAGACATACTTGGATTTAATCTATTTGATCACTCTTTTTCCATTCTCAGACACACTGGTTTTATTCAATACTAACTTTTTTCCCTATTTCTAGGTGACTTTGAATCCTGAAGATACTGAAATAGGAGGTATTATAAAGCATACAATTATTATTTTGACAGCATCATCTTTGACAGCTTCATGAATGAACTTTACTGAATAAATGATGATTCATTATCCATCAAATAGTATTTTCCCACTTATCCTCTGCCTCTCCCAGCTTCCTCTGCCTTCAATATCTGAGAGCCTTCCAAGTATTTTAGAAAAGTAGCAACCTTTCTTCTTGCTTTTAGGTAAGCAGCTTGAACAGGTCAAGGAATTTCCTTACATGTTTCCTGTTGCATAAGTGAAAGTAGGTGTACTGGTAACAAATTTTTAAGTAAAGGCTAAATCAAACAGATAAAATACATGAGTAGACTCAAAGGCAGGCAAAGCTCTATTGATTTTAAACTCATATGAGAGCAAATTTCAGAGCCCAGGCCCAGCTCTGCACTCACAAGTAACCCCACATTGGATGGTGGATGTGTTTCTGTATCCTGGGGAAACGCAATTGCTACAGGAGGGCATAATCACTGAGGAGGAAGTTCTAGCCCAGATAGCCTGGGACATCTGCAGAGGCTTTCTGAACACCAAAGTACAGCCTATCAACATGGATTCTGTGTGAAATGTGGGAATATCACTTAGAAAAACTGGTTTTGGGTAGCAGGGAAGTTTATTGAAAGCAGGCTCTTATATTCTCTCCTGCTGATCCTGCATCCTGTTGTCTGCTGTGCCCATCATATGCAAGAGCCAGTTTCCTGCACTTCTCAGGTCTGCACAGGGCTCTGGTAGATGGGGGCTGGAAAGGCACTGTGGAAATACTAGGGTAGTATTTTAAGAAACTGGAGTCAGCTACACAAGCTTGAATCTAAATCTGCCTTTTCTGGACTTTGGAGAGAAACAGAGATTCCTCAGTGTAATCAAAATTTCCTTATCCTGGACCATCTCTAGCCAGCTGTGTTCTTTTGGTGCCTCTCAGTTTGCCC
>JAHXMQ010012337.1:109310896-109336706 GCA_020466415.1 Ammodramus savannarum pratensis | reverse complement strand
CAACAATCTACTCTTCAGTCTTATAGCCAAAACAGGGGCTACTGAGAGCTGGCTGTCCACTATCAAGCAATAAATTGCACAGGTTCAGAGATGATATGCTCTCAAGTGCTGTCCATGGAAAGGTTTCCATCCTGGGAAGCTCACATCCCTTCACTGTCACTTGTCTTACCACTTTGGGGCTAGAGTCAGGCTGCTCCCTCTCCCCTCTGCACATTGACCTTCAGGACTCCCTAAATCCAAAAGCCACAATACTTGGTAAAAAAAAAGCCCAGCTCAGGAGTGAGTTCCCACCAGATCCACAAGCATAACTTTGAGTGCTCTCAGTGGACATTTTTAGTAGGATTTCTGTGGGCTTTTAAAGAGTTTATCAAAATATTTTGCACGTATGCTGTGATGTGGCTTGTAATTAAAACGGGGTGTAATAGCAAAGATTTCTGTTCTACACAGGTTTTACGAGGCTTCCAAATGTCGAGAGGAATACAAGCTGCCTTTGCTGTGCTGGTACTAATTGCAGCCCCCTGACAGGAATGTAAATGCTGTTTCTTAGCACATTCTTATCACAGCATGTGTGGGATTTACATATATAACTCCTATTAATGCTAATGGAAGCTTATATACATAATTCTTTTTGCGTAGGGCTAACGCTATATTTTTATCTGAACCTGATGCAACTGGAACCAGATATCTTATATAAGTAGAAAGATCTGTAGTTTCTTTCCGGAAGCTTTCTTAACATTTTGGTTCAATTAAAATGGATGGAGGAAATGCAAGTGAAGAAAGCAATTCAGGACTTTATGCCAATATTGTGATATTGGTATTGGAAGTTCATGTAATTCATATAAAAAGTATTATGTTATCTTCAATGATCTGATTTTCCTCCAAGTTTCTTTTAGTGACTTTTAAAATAAATTTCATTACATCAAAAATCAGGACTGGAGTTTCCTGATTAACTTGCTAATTTAGAATCAATCTGCTTTTGATGTTTAGGTGTGTTTAAATGTTTATTTGGAGTAATGCTACTTATAAAATGAAGTATCTTTTTTATTTAGAGCTACAGTCAGTTCATCATTGTGAATCTCTGACAAAAAGAGCCATGCTGCACATTGTGGTTCTCCTGCAGCCAGGAGCATGCTGAAAGGATATCATGGTTTGTATCTTCAACTATTATTAGAAGTTTGCTTTCCCTGATTAGCAAAGTACCTCAACTTCCTATTACTAATACCTGATGTTTTTCGTCTCTTCTTGTTTCTAAAGTTTTTGTTTTGTTTGGTTTGGTTTGGTTTGGTTTTGCTGTTTTTTTGTTGTTTTTTTGGTTTGGTTTTTTTTTTTTTTGTATGTTTTTAAAATTTGTTTCTGGATGGGAAATGACATCTTCTTTCTGATATGATGACACCCTGCTGTGGCTACAATCAGCTTATGACCTCAAAACTGAATTAGTGTAATGCCTACGTTCAGGGTAGATGTTTGGGGCATACTGTAATCTGATATGAATTCTAAGAAGTCTGTTGTGCCGAGAATTTAAATAATCTGAAGCTGTCCTAGTCCTCTCTGCCATTTGTTTTTGTGTGTTTGTTTATTCTGCACAAGAAAACAAGCGCACCCCCCATTGTACCCAGATGAAAACAGATATTTTTAAGCAGGACTATATTTAGACTATAGACAGGATCCTTAAGTTCTCCTCCAGCTCTCTGCTGCATTGTGGCAGTTGTCACCAGACAAGACAATTGAAAGTCTGCCCCACCAATTTAAAAGAAGCTAAGGGAAGCATGATAGAATGTCCATGGCAAGGACCATTTTCTAAACAAGATGTTATTTTTTTAGCTAATTAAAGATAGAGTTAGAGGGTACATTAACCGTTTTAAAGGTTGCTTCTGCTTTCATAGGATTTTACAACATTTTTTCCCTATGTTTTGGCTAAGGCTGGATATTTTATCATTCAGCTGGAGGGTTATTGTTTAAGGATTGTTGTGTGTACACCACAAAATCAGTCTGATGAGCACAGCTTATATGCTGAAGTAAATGTCAAAACCATAGAGACAGAGATAACAGAAGATTAAGATTTTGATGGCTCATTTATAATGTTGAGGAAAAGAGTAGAGAATGCACCCTGCTGCTGCAGAGTAAATCCTTTACAATGGAAGGATAAAGGTTTTATATTTGTGTATCACTTACTGAAAGAGAAATGGTTCCATTCATTTTAACCTGAGAAATTCAAACTTTGGGACAGTATGTGAAAACTGTAAATGCTACTCAGAGATTTAGTAGCAAGAAGTGATATATAAACTTGCATTGCTGCACAAAAATAATGTTCTGGAAACATAAATCTTGAATATAAAAAACTGAGAAACAGTGAAAGCAAACTTTACAGCGGTAAGTATTTGTTATCAGAAAAAAATTTTCTGAGTAGGCGGGACTGGCAGTGTAGACTTGTAAAATCAGTCATAGTGGTTTTCTGTTTGCATTTGGAAGGATTGAAAAGACCTACTGCTTATTTAATTAATAATTTCCAAAGGAGATTCACTAAGGCAATTTCTCTGTGGAACTGTTACTGCATCTCAGTATGATTACAAACAGACAAACTGCATGCTATTAGGAATAAATATATAATTCAGATTTGAACCCCATATGGAGATGAGAACCTTTTGCTTTTGCACATTTTGGAACCTCAAAACACCATTAAAAATGGAAGGAACCCAACCACAGTGATTAAAACCCTAGTCCCTAATTAAAATACTGTACCTAGTTACTCATCTTTGTGCTGGCTGTGTAAACCTGACCTTGAAGGGTGATGAAGGAAAAATCAAGTGGGAAGGCATATGTTAGCCAGAAAGAACAAGGAAACTAGCTAATTGAATATTGTCTAATGAAAACTTCTCTCAAGTCTTTTCAGAGAAGACCTATAATTTGCATAGAACCTAGACACTACACTTCTGAGAGCATTCAGAAGGCTAATTTAACACCATAGACTCATTTATAAGAAAAATACATTTTTTCTTTTGAATAATCATCTCAAGGTTTAAACATGAATGCTCTTCACACTAGATGTTACAGTAAGTTTCAGAAATGTCTTGTTTTCCTGGTCTAGTTAGTGAAAGCAAGAATGCTGGCAAATTTCATAATTTTACTGTAAGTGGGAAAGATTTCAAGGAGTGAATTTAATGTTAATTGGGCATTTCAACCCCTGTCATTGTATTATATATGTAACTTCAGACTTTGCGTTCAGGTCTGAATACCACTATGTTCAAAGAAGTAGGATTTGGAGAATGCAGTTACATGTGGTAAGTAACAAAGCAGATGAATAAAATGTATTGTCATTTGGTTTTGGAAAAAAGGAAAAAAAAGTGCTAACAGAAGCAATTTAGCAGTTGTAATTTGCTTGCCCTCATTCACCTCTCATTGATTTCAATTGCCAATAACTATAATTAACAAAAACAATCAGGCTGATTGTCATTAGGATTTTAGGTCAGATCTGTTGTTTTAATAATTTCACAGCCTGCAAGCTCCTATTTTAAACCAGTTCCCTACGTTTATTGGCACACGAGCTGCCTTCCCCTAAGTAACAATTTTCGCTATTTGTGAACATCTGTGAGATGTTCAGAAGATGAAAGATCTTCTGATGCTTCTCACAGATGTCTTCCCACATATAATATTGCCAAAAAATTGCTTTCCTGCAGTAGCCTGTTCTGTATTCCACATTTATGCAATTTATAAATCGTGCAATAGAGAGGAGAGGTATCATTCTGAAGTAGAAAGGGAGAGAGGAAAAATGAGATGAGCCCTAAGGAGACAATTCTGCATTTGGCATGATGATAGAAACTGCTGTGAGGTGGTAATTATATTACTTAGGAAGCAGTCTTGAATCAGAAATGCTATTTTTTTTTTCTAAACAAATTCAGCTGCTCCTAAGAGCATGGGAAAAAAAAAAAAAAGAGAGGCAAGTTTTTGTCCCCATCTCTCTGATGTTTTCTTGCACATGCCTTTATATTTTATTCGGTCAGTTTTTCATATTTCCATTGATTGAACCTGCTTGATTCCATCCTATTTCACATCTTAGGACATTATGGGTTTGAGAGATTGTCTTGCTTTGGGACAATTTAAAGGACAACACTGTGGAATGAGTTGCCTCTTTATAGTTTCAACCAATCCCTTTCCACCAATAAGGAGCAATTATGAGTAGATGCAAATGAAAAAGTAACAGTTTGCTAACAATCAGAACAGCAATAGTCAGGCAATAACACCAAATAACCACCAGACACAAAACCTGCTAAATCTTGCGGACTCCCCAGAACAAAGAGAGACCCAAAAAGCAGGGGACACTTCCTCCCACTCAATATGGTGCTATGCAGCCAAACACATGGTTTAAAGGATAAAGAGAAAATGGTGTCACAGATATATTTTACTTCTACATTCTTTAATATTTTTTATTCTTCACTTCATAATTTCAATTCTGCTGATATGTTCCACATACTGATGCAGTATATGTATGCCTTTACTCTTAAAAGCCTAATTTCTCCAATGCGTGCATATTTTAGATAATAAAAATCTGTTTCTGGTGTCCTTATGTGACCACATGTCTCAAATGTGCTTTGTTTTAAGGGAATTCCCCTAAATTTTGTCTCAGTTTTATCTCAGAGTCGATGATTTTCTGGTGATTTTGACCAGGAAGCCTACAGAGGGTGGAAGCAAGGACAGGTAGCTTGGGAAGAATACAGAGAAGTTGTCCAGGGTTCAGGTTAGGAAAGCTAAAACCCTGGCGGGATTAAATCTGTCCAGAGATATCAAGGAGAACAAGAAAAGCTTCCATAGGCTCTTTGGTGATAAAAGGAAGACTAGAAAAAATGTGGGTCCTCTCCAGAAGGAGACCTGGTTGTGCAGGACATGGAAGAAGGTGTGGTACTCAACCCTTTTGCCTTGGTCTTCACCAACACGTGCTCCAGTTGTACAACCCATGTCAGAGAGGCAAAGTCAGGGATTCTGGGAGCAGATCACGTCTGAGACCTGAAGGTACACAGGTCCATAGGACCAGGTGAGATGCATCTGTGTGTTCTGAGGGTGGAGGAACTGGCTAAGCCACTGTCCATCATATTTGAGAAGTTGTGAGTCCAGTAAAGTTCCCATTGTTTGGAAAAGTGGAAAAATAATCCCAATTTTAAATCAGAGAATCTGGGGATCTACAGGCTTGTCAGTCTCACCTCAGTGCCCAGCAAGATCGTGGAGCAGATCCCTCTGGGAGCTATGCTAAGGCACATGGAAAATAAAGAGATTTTTAGTGGCATTCACTAAAGGAAAATTGGACCTGACAAATTTGGTGGCTTTATGTGATGGGGTTACACCTGTGGTAAATAAGGAAAGAGTAACTGATGTCATCTACTTGGACTTGTGACACTGTCCCACACGACATCCTTGTCTCTAAATTGGATTTGATGGATGGATCACTCAGCAGATAAGGAATTTGTTGGATAGTCATGCTCAAAGATTTCCTGTCAACAGCTCAATGCCCAAGTGGACACCAGTGGTGAGTGGCATTCCTCAGGACTTGGTGTTGGGATCATTGCTGTTTGACACCTTTCTCAGCATCAGGGACAGTGGGACTGAGTGCGCCCGTAGGAAGGTACAAGGAGCAGCCAACACACTGGAGGGAAGGGATGTTGTCCAGAGGGACCTGCACAGGCTTGAGGTGGGTCTGCATGAACATCGTGATGTTCAACAGAGCCAAGTGCAAGGTCCTGCCCCTGGGCTGGGGCAATCCCAAGCACAAACACTGACTGGGTGGAGGATGGATTGAGAGCAGCCCTGAGGAGAAGGCTTTGGGGATGGTGTGAAAGCCAACCATGTCCTGGGCTGAACCAAAGGGAGTGTGAACAGCAGATGGAGGGAGGTGATTCTGCCCCTCTGCTCTGCTCTTGTGAGACCCCACCCAGAGGGCTGCATCCATCTCTGGCACCCCAGCATCAGCAGGATGGGGACCTGCTGGAGCAAGTCCATGGGAGGACCATGAAGATGATCAGAGGGCTGGAGCATCTCTCCTGTGAAAAACAGGCTGAGGGAACTGAGGTTGTTGAGCATGGAGAAGAGAAGGCTTTTGGAGAGACTTAATAAAAGTTTCCAGTACTTAAGAGGGGCCTACAAGAAAGCTGGAGAGGAACTTTTTACAAGGGCATGTAGTGGTAGGACAAAGGGGCAGATTTATATAAGGTATTAGGAAGAAATTTTTGGCCATGAGAGTGGTGAGGCACTGGAACTTGTTGCCCAGAGAAGTGGTTATTCCGTTCCTGCAAGTGTTCAAAGTCAGGCTGAATCAGGCTTTGAGCAGCATGGTCTGTGTGGAAGATGTACCTGCCCATGGCAGAGGGGCTGCAACTGGAAGGTCTTTAAGGTCACTTCCAAACCAAACCATTCTATGATTCTGTGTTTGTCTTTTGAAAAGCTGAAAGGCAGCTTCTTGGTTCTTCCAGTAACACTGTGAACTATTTGTCTCCTTCACAGTCCTTATTTCCTGGATTCATCTATCTAGCCCTTTATATTTCTTGATTTCTGAACTGACTCAATTTTCTCTTTTTTTTTGCAGTAATGCTGGGGCTCAGATCCATTGTTTCTTTAATCCAGATTTACAGAGGCATTAAAGCATAATTAAAGCATATGTTAATGGTGTCTTGTCATACTTTCCTCAGTTTTGCCTCAGGGTCTTTATGATCTAATTGTTTTGTGCCCTCTTACCTCTAGATTTCTCTCAGAACTGCTGTTTTGGTATTGCAAATTATTCAGTTCTTTGTGGGCTGTGTCTCTTCACCACCCCTCTTGCAGACTGTTAACTTACATTTCTTTAGGGTGAATTTCATTTAGGGAATTTATTTTAATGCAGTGTGGCTACTTTGCTTTTAGTTTAGATTGTATGACATGTTGAAGTTAAGACCTAATTTGTTAGAGCATCTCAGTAGTTAATTTCCTCAGCACTGGCAGCAGCTAAGAAGAGGTGAGGGAATGAAACATAGAAATGAAAGAAAAAGCTTTCCAAAAGGAAGAGGCAGAGAGAAGTACTGAAAGATCTTGCAGATCTAATTAAAACAGTTTTTGTTCACCAACACTTTGAGTATGATATACTCCTCAAATTTTAATATTACCATAAGTAAGACATGGTGAATTTTTTTCCTGGTGAGTGTGACTAAAGTTGCCCAGCACCCAGATTTTATAAAGTCAGACTTTTGTCTTTTCATAGATTTCCTGTCTTGTTCTTGGCTAGAACAACCCACATGGCACTAAAGAAAGAGGAATGCCTTTAATAAAGGTGTCAGTTCACTGCCATCTACACCTCTGTCTCTACATCTATGAGACATTCTCAGAACAGAAAGCGATCCTTGTTCTGTGTAATTTTCAGTAAGTGCTGGTGTCTCCCTCTGCCATTTGAAGTTCTGTGTCACATGATTTGCATGGCATCTCTGAAACATTCTGAAATCCATTTATTTCTATAATACACATTTACGGAAGGCAGATGTATCATAAGTGCAATATTCAAACCAATTTCCTGTTTATTATTCCACTGCAAAGGGGTTTTAACTCTCCTTTTTCCATGTCTATTAGTAAGCAAAATGTTTCTGGAAAAATGACAAAACCTTCAGTGTTTACTGGGCCTAAGCATATTATTCTTGCCTCCCCCACAAGCTATGTCATTCCAATGGACTGTGTACACACTGTTTGGCAAAAACAATTATAGCACTTGTTTTGAATATATGTGTAATTGTTAAAATGAGGATGTTTCCATTGAAATCCTGATAGTGAGAGCAAACACTTTTTTGCTTCCTTCGATGTTTTGTATGAATTTTCTTTAGCTTCATACATGTCATAGGTTACCTCCTCTTGTCTTCAGTGAGACCCACCACTCCAGGTGGTAAACACATGATTCACCTGTTCCTCGTTAGAACTTTATATTGCCCATCAGCAGCCTCTGTGCTCTGAGAGGCTCCATTTTGGAGGCTATCAGTGATATTCCTGTGTCGTGCACTCTTGGTCACTGCTGGCTAACTTCAGCCTCCCCAGTTCCAGTGCCCTCAGGATTTCAGTGCCTTTGGTTTCTGCTGACCTTGGTGGGAGCTGAAGACACTCAGCCAGTCAATCACAAGACTGGAGGCAGACTGAGTTAGAAGTCTGTAAAGTATTCTCTGTGCCATCTGATTTGAGCATTTGAAGGCCAGGAGCCTGAAGGCTTTGATATTTAAAGTGAATGAACTGTTTTGCAGAACATATATTAGATTCTTTCAAGTGTTTATGCTGCAAGAAAAGTCTTGAATTAATTTTCAGTTCCTTTTCTGACGCATGATGATTCGAAGAATCTGTCTCTGTAGGGTGCAGAGTCTGACAGAAGTGGATGTTGCATTGAAATCTTAGCAGCACAGGATAGCTTTAGCAGGCAGCCCGAAGTCTGTTTTGCCTGGTGTTTGGTAGAAACATAGTATTAACAGCCACGATAAAGAGAGAGAATGCTAAAACAGAATATGAAGGAAATGAAGGAAGATTTTTCTTTTCTCCTCAAGGGGATCAGCCTTTGAGAAGTTCTGTTAACTAGTGGATGCCCTGGGACTGAAGGAAAAATTACTGTCTCTATGGAGGAATGCTGTGGGCCAGGTGATAGTGAATGTAAGTGAAACACTGCCATAAAGTAATGGAGAGCATATAAGATAAAAGAAACATTCTCTGTTTCAGTGGTGGAAGTGGAATGAGGTGATAGCATTTCACCCTTTAATTACCCTGTTAAGCAGTCCAGTGATGTTTTAGATATCTTTTCTGTAGTGATATGCTCTTGATTTGAAGTCTCTGCAAAATACTGGTTTTGTGCTAGAAACCACATTCTAGGCATTAGACCAAGCAAAGTGTATTTTAAGTAATCTTAAGAGAAAGAATAATCTCCAAGTAACATTCTGTGGTTCAAAGGATTATGAAATTATTATCTATACAGAGGTGTTTCATATAGTTGATGATATACCTACTAAAGTTTCTCATTTAGGGGAAATACCATTTTCTGAGGGCCTCCCCTGGGTGAAGGTGTCTTGTACTTTTATACCTACAGCATATTTAAATATTACTTTTATACCTACAGCATATTTAAATATGTTTGGAAGATGTTAATTCCAAACAAGGTTAGTAAGTGAATTACACTTTGTGCAGAAAAATTGGATATGGCATACATTTACCACATTCTCCTTATGAATTGTGCAAACTTCTGGGCAGATAATGTCCTCTGCTGTCATAATGCAATTAAGCCTTGATTTCTCGCTGGTGAGTTGGTAATACTCACATGACTTTGCTCCATTATGCAGCTTCAATTTCCTGCTTACGTGAGGGAAACAATTATCTTAGAGAGTGGTGTTTGCTGTTATTTCAGAATAATGGGGCATAGTGCCTGATGAACATATGTGCAGCAAGACACAACCATATTGCCCTTCCTCATTGTTCAAGTAGGAGATGAAGAAATGGGAGAAATTTTCCCAGCAGCCAAAAGGTCGTGACCAACTGGAAGCTGCTGGAGTGGAATAAGAACATTTCTGTGCATCTGACACAATACAACTTGTCTTTGCAGTTCTATTTAAAACAAAACAAAACAAAAAAAAAAAAACCACACAAAAAAAACCCTCATTTTTTTTTCTTTCTTTTTCCTTTTTCTTTTCTATATGGCCATAAAGCCACATTCCTCTCAAAGGTTTGGCTATTATGGAATTTTGCAGTGATACCCATTCAGTCACTTTCCAGCGTGAAACCAAGGAAATGGAAATGCTGTTGCCTCTGTAAAACACACAGTCTACACATCAGTTGGTAAGCTCACAGAGATGCTCGCAGTGCTGTAGAGATGTGGCCTTGTGTTTTTATGTAGTGCTCAATCTCCATGGGACTGCATGTCAGTGGTACTATACAGGCAGGAGCTTGTGTGCTGTGATAATGACAGTCATGAAATGCAGCCCAGTAAAAGAGACATAAAAGAGGAAATGACAGTATAGAAATGAAGATGTTCCTAGTGGTAGGAGTGAGTCTTTTCTTTATTCTTTGTAAAAATTCAAGCTAAAATAAAGAGGGTTTTCTATTACGTGCGTGTTTTTCACTGCACCAAGGTTGATTAGCATAGAATTCGTTTTGTCTCACTGAGTCTGGTAGCTCCAGCAGCACTGGTTCTGCAGATGTACCTTTTATACTTCAATATGGAAGCAGGAAAACAAACTTTTGGGATTTTCTCTTAGTGGCCATCTGGAATTTGCTTATGCACAATATATATATTGAAGTTTAACACTGAAAAGAATACATCATGGAACAGTTCAGTGGTACTGTTCCAGGCTGGCATGCTAATGGGATGTTGCTGGCTTCATGATGAAGGTAGCAGCATGCTGATTTTCTCAAATCGGGACAATAGCCACAGAGAAATCTTTCCTAATCAGAGAAAGCATGAAAAATGCCTTGCTCATCAATTTTTTCCCCCTGAATAATGTAAATTGAGGTCTTATTCAAAATTATGGCAGACTAGAAAGAAAGAAATACATTGAGATACCTTTCCCCATGTTTCTTCCCTCTGTGTTATTTACTAGGTAAAACTGGCCTGGGAATCCTGTCTTATATCTTCAGAAAGACAGTCTATTTCTTGTATCTCTGTGGTGGCCCTTTTTGCCATTGTACAGTAACATAAAATCTGTTCATTCATTTTCTAAATCCATATGGCCAGCACAAAGCTTCCCCCCTCCTCTCCCCTGCTTCTCTTATTATTTAGCCTCTACATGCCTTTTTGCTTCATTTTTGAGAGTAAGCAGAGCACTTAATCTATTTTAGGTTTAAGCATGAAAATTGTTCCTTTGACTCGAGTCAGTGAGTCACCAATAGGACAACTCACTCATTTGTGTTTAAGCTGTGACTGCCATAGACATGGTGAAAAGTGGTCAGATGAAACCACCCAATGGACCCATTGAGAAATTTTCACAAGGACTGAGATATATTGACACAGAAAATATTTATAATTAATAATGAATCTGAGGAAGACAAAGTCTAAGGTATATTAAGTAGAAAGAATGGATTGTCTTGCTTAGTGGCAGATCAGTATCCTTTGGCTTTGTACAGAGATGCCCAAAGGAGTTTCTGGGCTTTGCTTCCCCAGGAGTGACATTGTTTGGACTTCAAAGAAATTATTAACTCTTAATTACGTATGCAGAAGGAGCTATCAGCTGAAGGGCTTCTAGTTCTTCTGTCTGTGGATGGACAGAAGCCTAGCCAGATCAGAAGACTGTATTTACTTTTCTGACAGAGTCAAGAGGAAATGAGAAAGATCATTCTGACAACTTCAGTGGATGTAACAAGATTCCTTGTGTTTGGTGAGTTATTTTTATAACTGATATGTATATAATATATATATATAATATATATTATTATATATATCCTAATTATCCTAATATTTTAATTTTTTAAATGAAATCCAAACAGTTCTGAACATCTCTCTGCATCACTCAAGTCAGTAAGATTAAATTTATATATTTTGTCTTTCTCATTACCTAGATCTCTCCTTCCACTATTCCAGAGATACATCTTTTCATGCCAGAGCTACAGGATGGGGCAGGAAGTGGAAAAGTGTTTGCTCTGCAGCTGGCCTCTCTTCCTGGCACTTTCCTAGGGAGAAAGAGCCCTTAAGTCTTCAACAGAGCTAAAAATCATCAATGCAGTTGATAAAGGGTGAATGTGTTTGCTTTTGTCTCATCCTTACCCTCTTAGCAGGCTCTGATGTTTTGCCACCTGAGCAGCAGTGGCCAGATTCAGCAACACCATCTGCAAACCTGGCCCCAAGGCAGCACTTGAAAATACATCCTGTGACACTTTGTGCTTTGGGTTTTAACGTGTGGGAGGTGGGAAGGAGATAGGGAAGAGACACTGCCAAAGGTCACATAAAACTTCACAGGAATTTTTGTGGATTTTCCATGTGTTGAAACTCTGTAGGAGTCAATTTTAAATCTTCACATGAAAAAATTCCATGTGTCCTTTATCTGTGATCATGGTGCTCCTCGGGAACCTTTGGATAAACAGGCATAATGATCTTTTTCTTAAGTGAGTAGTTTTTAGTAATTTGTCCCTTCTTTTCTTTTCAGAGCTGTTCAGACCCAAGGTTTCTCTTGTCTTTTATAGCAAGAGAAACATATCAGAAAAAGAAAAGTTATCTTCACCAAAAATCATTGGGATCCCTGTGAGGAAAATCTGATTTTTTAGTGACTGACATTTCTACATGTCCTTCTTACTAAATCACTACCCTGAAACATTGAAGAGTGTTCCACCATAGAAAAAGGTTTATAATATTCTAGAAGGGAAGCAGAAAAGCTATGGATCGTCATTATATTAAAAGTCAAAACCCAACAATCTGCACAGGCAAAATTTTGTTCCTCTCTGCCAAAGTGATACATATTTTCTGGACCTGAAAACTGGTGGAGAGACCTCGTGTTGGCTGCTGGATCTTATAAACATTTGGTTGAGCATCTCCTTGTAGATGGAGCACTACTGGGCAGTCCATGATGTGACGCAGGAGAAACTCCAGCTCAGTGAAAAACTTGAGGGAAAGGAGGATGAAGAGGAATTGCATTTCACTCAGAGGCACTCCCTTTTTAGCAAACATGAATATAAATAATCAACAGGTAAAGTTAATATGCTAAGTTTTGAGCAGAGTTGGAGCCTATCTGCTTGAGACTCTCAGATATGCCGTCAATTCTCTTTTACATTTGTAGAACCTTAGAAAATTTCCAGTGGAGTGCATACAATTTTAGTGTGGGTGTTTTTTTGCAACATAATTGTGTGAAATACAGAACAGTGTTTTTCCATTATTTCTACAGTAAAGTAGTACACAGATCTGTAGTGGCCAGCAGACTTCAGGTTGAAAATCATTGAACTAGACTTTGCATATTTCAAAAAAAGACTGTTCTTTCACCAGCCAGGTGGGAAGCAGCTTTTGTCTGCTTCCTGCTTCTTTGCTTGGAAGGCATATTTTGTATTATCAGTTTGTCTCTTGGGCAGTTCTGGTTCTTGATTACTAGGAGATTTTCTTGCCTAGAAAGAAAACTTGAGTGTGTTAGCTGTGAACAACAAAACTTGCTTTTCTCTTGGTCAGGCTCGTGTTACAGCCTGTAAATAGAAGTATTCTTAGAGTTCCAAACTCGCATCTAGCCAAGGAGATAATAAGACACATGAATGAAATTGCAAAAATCAAAGATAATTTCCACTAACGTCCATTCCCCACAACTGCATGCAAATCTTAAAAGACACATTCCAGACAATGAAGTGAATTAGTCTAAAATTAGTCTATGTATGTTATTCTCAGCCAGTTCACCATTCTTACCTGTCCTGTATCTTGCAGAAAAATCAGAAGATTCCTATAGATGGACTGTGGTTAAGAATATCTGAATGAAAATTCTGTGATGCCGGAGAATAAAACTCAAATTATGTGATGGAAGAGTTGCTTAGATACTACAGAGATGACAGTGGCACAGGATCTTATATAGAAGTAGAAATAAAGCAAAAATAGAAATGGTTTTACAGCAATCATTCTGCTGCTCAGAATTCATACCAGGGTGAACATGAGTTTTGCATACCAGTCAGCAACAAAGTAGTTATAATTTAAAATCTATATAAGGGAAAATGAAAGAGAAATTAGGGTTGGCTTGTGCAAAACTGTGAAAGCTGGAGAGATCTGGGAAAATTCGCTGATTTGTTTGAATAATGCTGAACAAATAAGGTCAATTAAATTTCAGAAAAAAGTGACTGGTTTTGGTTTGCAGGCATTTCTTCCTTCGTGGTCAAAAAGCAGGTGGGGGAAGTTGATTAATTATCTTCAGCATTTTCCACTCTTCCTGGGTTCTTAGATACATCTTCTAACTAGTGAGTGTGGTCTTAGAGGAACAGCCAAAGTAATGGCTCTTTCCTTAAGTGAAGAGGCTGCAGAATTATGAAATGTTCTCTTACCTGATATCCTTGCTATGGCTTTCACTTCTCAGACTCAGGCAGCTGCTCCTCACTGCAGTGCTTCTCGGCCATGCAAAACAACTCCTTTCCATGCCTGGTGGTTATTTGCTTTAAATAAAGGCTTTGCAGACCTTGATAGAGACAGGGAACTGAAAAGCAGCGCTGGAGTCCTTGAATTCAGTTCTTTTGTTGGCACGCTCTCTTTTCTCTTCATTATCATCATTATTATCGCAGCAATTGCCATTGTTAAAATCCTTCTGCAGCGGGGTAATCCCTGGGTGACAGCACCTGGTACCAGGCACAAAACAAAGGACTCAGCCTGGCTCAAGTGCCAGACAACTTCTGGTAATTCTTCTGCATCATTCTCGTGTCTTACATTGACACATCTTGAAACCTTTCATTAAAATATTGCTTTAAAGAGCAAAGGTTGTTATATTTGTCACTCTTAAGGTGTAGCAAGCAGATACTTTCTGCCTCTCTTTAGGAACTGTAGTTCTTTGTGTTTTACAGCTGTTAAAGTGACATTTCACGCTCCACATGAGTTTATATCTTTCTTTGCATCTTCCTTCGTTACATATATGCCTTTGCAATAAAAAATTTACTATCCTAACTTCTGTTGATACAATAAAGGCATAAGGCTGTGAAAGATATCAGATAGTAAATATTCAAGCCCTGCTCCTTTTCAGTCCTGTTCATAAGATTAAATGCTCAGTCAGTTCGAAAATTTGGACATAATAATGATTGTGTACTTTTGTTTTGAAGCACAAGCAAAAAAAGCAAGGAGAATAGAATCAGGGCTATCAAGAAGAACCAGAACAAAAGTAATTTTGGTCTTTTTCCTGGTAACTGGAATAATTGCAACTCTTGGTGTGATCTTTGCTATGCTCTTGATGATTCTTCACTAGTAGCTGGAGAGCATACAATGTGATTTATGTCTTATTTGATCAAAATATGCTTTTACTCTTGACAAACATGACCTAAGGTGAATTATTTAACTTTCTCTGTAGTTTGATATTTGTTTTGCCACTAGAGAAAATGAAGAAACTTTTAGGGACCGGGATGAAGTGCTTTGCAAAGCTTTTACAGTGATGGTGAATGGGAAGTAAATGACTCAGGGCAATTTATATAAACGTACTTTAAAAGTATGACTTTGTTTAATTATTTTTTCCATTTCAGAGCTGTTGTAAATCTACTTGAAAATCAAAATCTGAGCAAGACAATCAAGAAACTGGCCAAGAAAAGATCACTATGTAACATGGAAGAAAATAGTCTCCTTCTCAGGAGGAAAACTTTGAAGATGATTGAGTTTCCACCTGAAGCTACAGCGTTCCCACCATTTGTAATAGGCATGAAACAAGGAATGGGAGAGCACAAGTACATAAGTCCTTCCAGGACCTGCAACATGAACAGAATTAGATAAAAAATTACATGGAAATATTGTATAAAGAAGTTAAAATATGTTTAAATTACTGGTTTTAAGAAGTAATTTTTACAGTTTATTCACTATCTTGGACTACTGGACTTTCAACTAAATGGGTAAAAGCGCTTGTATTTTAAGTAAGGCATCATTCCCCAGGTAGTTTAAAAGTCTAAGCACCTATAAACTGTAAAACCACAGACAGATTTTAGTGAGGATATTGAAAATTATATATTTAACTTCTCTAAATTTTGTGAAACTGTTAATCCAGACTAGATGAAGCTGACCATATAGTCTAGGCAGAGACTAGAAGTGCTCCTTATCTCCTCAATGGTCTTCTGGCACAACACCTATTATGCAGTGACAATAATTCATTTTCTTCTTGACACATGGAAGAATGTATAATGATAGGGAAGTGTCTGGGTTTAGGGCAAATTTGGTAGAGAATTTCCAAAGGAGGGCCCCTCCAGAAAGCAAACCCACACGGCCCCTTCCCACAACCAGTTTGGGAAGGATTCCTCAGAGAGAAGTGGAAAGAACCTGTTTATTTAACACACAAAATGAGCAATACTGGATGAAAAAGTGTTGCTCTGTAAAAGATGACAGATTCAGAAAGTCTCTCAGCGGTGCTCGCTCTGTTCTCAGTCCCTCCGGTGCTGGGGCAGCTGCTGCCCAGAGTAGGCCCCACTAGGCCCAAGGTGCAAACTCTCGGTGTCCCCAGGGCCCAGCCCGGAGCAGGCTCGAGTAGGTCCAAAAAGAGGAAAGGAAAAACAGTCCAGGAAGAAATTTGGACTGTTTAGCTAAACTAGCTAATGAGCAGAAGCAAGAGCAAGAACAAAGTGAAAAGCAAAAGAAAAAAAGCAAAAGCCACACTATGTGCTGTCCTGTCTCTGTGTCCCGCCAGCCATCGGGGGCACTCTTCAGAGCCAATCTTGAAGGCCCAGAACATAATATCCAGCATAAACAGAACACACAAATGGGGATACAAGCATCATAACATCACACTAGGACAGGAAGACCATTAAAAGTTGCTTCATAAGATTCATTCATCACCTGCACACAGACACCTGTAACCATTTCTGCCATCAAGGTGACTAAAGTATGTGAACAGAAGAATAAGCCCATAGGGATAGACCAAGGATTCATTTAGCTTTGTAATAAACATCAGTGGACAAAGCCAGGATGCCTAGAAAGAGTACAAAAACAAGACAAGGCTGTATGTTTTATATGTGTTCCTCCAGCTTCTAGGCATTTGCAGGTGCTCTAAAGCAGATGCAATTTCTGAGCAGCAGCAATCTTGAGTGGAGTTCTCTTCCATGAGTTTGTTCAGTGCACCCTTGGACCTGTGTAAGCTGAAACATCTTACCACAGGGAGATCCACAGCCCAAGCACATCTTTTGTCCCAGCTGAACCAAATTCCTGCTTGCTCCATTTGCCCCTCTTTCCTTCTCCAAAAGACAGTCAGTGTCAATCCACACTCCTGTCTCCCTCAAAGGGACCACTAACATTTTCCTTGACTATTTTCTTTCTGGACTGAAAAGTGCAAGACCACATAGTTATTCTTCATCCTGAAACCTTACCATACTTCTGACCATCTTTCTCTAGCCCTCCTCCATTACATGTCTACTTTGTTTATGAAGGTGCTTTGTGTAAATAAAGATTGTTTGATGCAAATTAAAAAGGCTGAGCTGGTGAAATGGTGAAAAATGTACTACAAACTGAACAAAAGGTTTAATAGATTTTATGATTAAGATTTTCTCTTGAGTCCAGTAGAAGCTCTGAAAAGAGGCCGAATACTGAGCCCTCCAGGGTAGAGAATGCTTCTCAGTAAAGAACATTTCAGCAAAATTGCAAAAACATGGACTGGAGGTAGTAACTGATCCTCTCAAAAAATTCCCCTTTTCTTCAGATCCTCTCTTGCTGCAGATGTTCTAACTACACCATCTGCACATCCTTAAAAAAGCATTATCATATTTTTCAGAGCTACATCATTTTTTTTGCTGTTTAATGAAAAGATCATTTACATTTTTGCAAATAAAACATCATATTCAAAAATGACGTGCACTTAATTCTATAAAAATATCTTTTTTTTAAAAAAAGAAATTATATTTTTGGTAACACTATCATTAGCTATGTCATTTTATATCATTTGCTGGACAAACTTAAAAGTTTTTCAAGATTAAGAAGAAAATGCATACACAGGAGGAAAAAGCGGACAATAACAATTCTGCAGTTTGCAAAACTAGCTTACAGATTCAAGGTGAGGTTTTGATCCCATGCAATCAAAGAAAGTGTATTGCGGCGAGTCTGAGATTAAATTTTGGATGCTGGTTTTAAAAATATAGCAAAATCAGGTCTCACTACTTGGGAAATGGTTTCCACTGAATGTGTCATGAATATGAAACCATCCCATCAGTTCTGCCATTGACTTTTGAACTCCTCTTTTTATGTTATAATTAGGGCACAACATAGCTGGGGGAGAAAGAGAGTGGAGTAGAATATTCTTTTCCATATTGAAGCAAACATATAGTATTATACAACCATTTTGTATTTTAATAGCATTTTCAAATAACCTCCAGTCTTATTTGGGATGACATTTTGAGGATTTTAAATTTCCGTGGTCTGCTAGCAAATCTGGCAGAAAGTAATAGATACATTGGCAAAGCAGTTCAAGAAATGGAATTCAAAACCAGCTGAACTAATCCATACCAGTGAGTGTGGGGAGCCTAGAGTGGGTCAAGGAGGTTTTACTCTTTGCTGTGTATGTCTGCATGATCTCAGGAACCCACAAGAGCTGGCCATGGTGTGTCAAGCAGCCTCCCCATTGTGCTCTGTGAAGTGTGATCTGTACAGAAGCTTTGGGAGCTCATAGGGAAAATCGATTTACCCTCAAGCAAACCCTTCTTCCAGCACACCCTGGAGACCCTTCCACCTGTTTGTTCTCTACAGAGAACACCCACTGCCTCCTCCCACCGCACCAGGTGCTGCACCCAGCATGCAGGGGCCAGACTGAAGGTGAAAATCTCATCATGATTGAATTAAAGGTTGCACTTACATTCCTTCCTGAACCAAGATGTCCTCATACATATGTTAAAGTGATTTTCCCAAACCAGGGGCAAAACCACTGTGTCATCCCCTGATTTCATTTGCTTTGCACTGTCTAATACTGTAGTATAATCTTGTAGATTTTGTTGCAGTTTAACAGTATTTTAACCACTTACTCACTGTCCTTTCATCTTTCCTTTCTTATTCCTATTAAAGAAAAGTCATTTTGGAATGCATGTCTTGTCTGTATATGACCTACCATCTGTCTTGGGAGATTTAGGATGCATTTATATAGTTATTTAAGTCTAGATGCATGTGAAGTTCAATTTATGTATGGACTAATAGTATATATTACAGAAATTAATTTTTTTCTTTGACAGCTTTACTGTCTCTTTTTGGAAATAAAACTTTTATGGTGAATTTCAGAGATTTTAATATTTTTTTGGTAACTTCATTTAGTCAAACAGCCTTTACAAAATAATCAGTACTTACATTTTTCCTTTGTTGTTATGCGTAGAGGAGGGCGATTGACAGAAAAATGTGGTAATTTTTTAACCTGATGTTTTATAAAGTAAAATAAAGGATTGCTAGCTGAAAACCTGATTCAGTGCTCCATGACCAGTGGCAAAATTTCAGCATTTTGCAGTTATTATAGGGAGAAAATAAGAAAACAATTTGATTTATGATTTTATGAACCAGAAAGGTACAGCTAACTGTTAAGCCAAATGTACAGCATTTTGTATGGGTTTTGGAAATAGGGCTCTGCATTTTCCAGTTGGTTTTCTGTAAAGTATGGAGATAGATTTTTCAGGGGCTGGGCATTCAGCTCCTACTTCATTACAAGAATCTTGTTATAGTAGGCCAGTGTTTTTCACATACAATTTACTAAATTTTTTACTTAGCTGCATAGAAAAATGTTTGACTTACAACTGGGTCAGAGCACTTTGACTGGAAAATTCATTATGGTGCATTTTCAGAACACTGCTACTTTTGCAGGAATTTGTGTGTTTGTGGGCCTTGAAAACTCAGCCAGGGAAAAAGCTTGCATGTCTGAAGCAATTAAACCCCACATCCAGCATGGCCATCTATGGGGAATTGGGCATTTAAAATTACTTAACTTTGCTGTCTTTGGCACTCTATACTTGTGTTCTTATAATCAGAAAGTTGCTGGGTGAAATAGGAAGAATTGAGCCAATTAAATCTTCATTTGGGACGGCAAGCCCTTTCCCAAAGAAATGGTTTTGTAGTATTTGTTCCTACAAAGTCTCCTGGCACTTCGTACTGATCCTTATTGAAGGTATTACATGTTGTCACAACATTAGAATGAAATGATAATGGGTAATTGTCATGCAGATGAAATTGCTACTATTCTGGGATTAAATTAGTTGAATTACACCCAAAATAATGGCAAATTTTTAATCAAGATCCCTTGATAATTGTAATGACCCAAATTTTTGCTGCCATTAACTGCCAAATTTTTAGCATTTAAAGCAGAATTTTTCCATAGTGAATATGTGATCTTCAAGATACTATCTTTCTTTCTGAGTATACAGAAAGTCCAGTCAAGTCTGGTTGTTTTGTTATTTTGTTTTGTTTTGTTTTTTCTTGAGAACACATTCAGTAGAAAAAAGGCTGCTAATCCCATGGAATGCCTAATCCCTAGCAATGCCATTCCTCTTGCATTCCTAGTTTCTGATTCCATCCTAGCTTCCCCTGTCCCAGCATACTTTTCCATCAACATAGTTCTAAACAGCCTTTACAAAGTAAGGCTTGTAAAACTTAGGTTGAAAGAAAAGAAATGGCACTGAAAAGAAAGGAAAAGAAAGGAAACAAATGACACTGTGGCTTGGAGATGATGGGAGAGAGGAGCAGGAAAGAGCAAGAAGACTAAAACAGGCTGGGTGAGTATTTTGAGAGGGGTTGGTGAGAGTAGTGTGGGATGGGAGGAAACTGGGAAGGGAGAGAGACTGGGAATACTAAAAAAGTGGTTATGGAAGAAAGGTTGAGAAGAACAAAGAAATTAAGCAGCATCTTGAGACACTGAGACAGAGACTGTGCTTAGAAACCTAATGGGAGGGGTAAGGAGGGGCAGATACTGGGCAAAGAGAGAGGTCTGTGAGCAGAAGGGGAAGAGCTGGATTGATAGAAAGCCAGACAGGAATTGTGAGTATTGTGGAGCAAGAGACTGGGATTGTGACACCTTGGGAAGCAGAGAGAGAGATCGAGCAGGGAGCCAAACGTGCTGAGTGTGCAGATGGAGAGAATAAAGGCAGGATGAAGATACTGAAAATGAGGAAACAACCTTGGTTGCTGGGATGGAAGAGTCAAAGGACTGGAGTGATGAAGAACAAGGCTGGAGAGCTAAAGGGATAAGAAAACAGAAACTGGGGTGAGAAACTTAAAGAATGGAGGCTGGAAATTGCTGGCAAGAGTAGACTGAAAGAATGAGCAAGAGAGATGTAGGATATACAGCAAGCACAGGTTTTGAAGGGACAAGAAAGAAGAGGTCAGAACAGAGAGTTTGCTTGGTGGGACCTGTGAAGACTCTCCTTGAATACTCTTCTATCATGAGCCTGGATTAGGAACACTTTTTCTGAGCTTCTTCTCTGTAGCTAGCAAGCATCCAGAAAAATTGTTAGCACACAGTGTGTATTGGCTCCTGCATTTACTTTACCCAGCTTGAAGAGTGAATATTTCACTGCATTAGCTCAAGCATCCAGAGCCCTGTTCTCCAGCTGAAAGTCCTGCAAACCTTGTTATGGTTTTTGTTGTTATGAGTATGGTGCTACCTGGAAGAGCACCTGAATTGTTGGTATGGAGTTTAAGAAATCAGAGAAAACTTGATAGGAATTGCAAGTTTGAGTGTTAAAAAGCCTGTGTGTGGGGGGGCTATCCAGCCCTGGCCCAGCCATTGTCTCTGGTGTGCACCTGAAGACAGAGCAGGGTGCAGGGCTGTTCCCTTACCACTCTCACAGATAAGAGAGTAGAGGACTAGCCAAAGCTGTCAGGATAAGCAGCACTGGTCGGACAAACCTGAGAAATCCAAAAATGCATGGATTCCCCCCTTTTCCTGAATGAAGTTTGTCTGTAGACTGAGGTGGGGCTGGGACTTCATCCAAACAACTGAAAAAGGTGAAAGAGAGGCCACTGAGGAATTTAATGGGGCAGCATGCTGAGAGGCAAGTCTTATAAAAAGGCAGAGTAGTGTATGTATGTATTTCATTGTAAAAGATCCTGAAAAGACAGGCCTTTTGACATGTTTTTCAGTTTTAAAGCCTTCAGATGTTTATCTCTGTAGATAAATGGATAAAAGAATATTCCTTGTCTCATAAAAAGTTCATAAGGTGAATGATGAAATGTCATCAGCCTTCCTGGTCCTAGTGGTATTCACAGCAGGTTCTCAGCCAGTGGAAGCAAAAATGCCAATGTCCTTTGAACAGTGCAGGGGAAAGTCATGCATAATTAAATCTCCTGTTTTTATTGTTAAAGCACTGATTTATCCAAGCTGCCCATGTGCTGCACTTGCTGATCTGAGGGGAAGGTATCTGTAATTTTCTGAGAAAGCTTTAAAGACATTTAAGTTTGCATGTCCATAGAGAACACGGATCCACCAGATCATCTGGTGCAATTCTGTGTCTGTGAGACACCTTCCCTGTCTGTCACTGCTGTGCTGAGGCTGGGAACTCAGCTGAAGCCTGTGTTTAGCAATACTGGCAGAAAAGCATCCAGATTTGCTCTGGGGTCATTGAAAGACTGGAAGTCCAGAACTATTCTTGAATATTTGTTCCACAGCTTTATTGCCTTCTGTGCTGTACAAGAATTTCTCCTCTTTCAAAATATGAACACATCTGCCTTCCTCTTTTAGCCACTGGTTTCTGTTTCTGCTAAAGTCAGTAGTTTTTTAGTGCTTCATATTTTTTCTTTATGGAAATTTTTTTCTCCACCAACACACCGATCACTAATTTTTTGGTCTTCTTTTATGACTAACCTTCTTAAAGATCCTCTCAAAAATTTTTATCTCATGTTTGGCTATTTTTTCTAACTCTTTTTGACAGCTTCGAACTTTTCAGCATTATCTGCTCAACCAAGAACCATATATGCCCTCTGACACTGATGTCTGTGTTCACCTGCTTGCTATGCCTCCATCCTAAATCATTTGCAGAATCACATCTTTATTGAACACAGCTTGTCATTCCGTAGATCCAAACTGCCTTCCTTGTTCCTGGACCAACTTGCCATTTGATGATGGTAAATCACATAGGATAGGAGTTGTTCCTGTGTGTTCCTAATTCATTTGTACGCTTCTCCCAGCTTCATCCATTGCTTCACCCATCTTCAAGCCCTCCACCCATTTTGTCTTCACCAGGAGCACTCCACTGTGCAGAGAACTGAACATTTGTTGACCTGATGTACAAAGGTGCCAGTAAGAACACATGCCTGAGTCCTGTTCCATTTGCAGGGGATACCTGTTGTCTGCATTTTACATTAAACAGCAGTCTGTGCTCTTATTTTATGATAAATGATAATATTTATGATAATATTTATGACATTATGATAATACCTATGACATATTTATGATACTATTTATTTTGTGCCAGGATCAAAGCACAGGCTGCTGTTTCACCATTCACAGCCCTTTAGCAGTGAGGTCCCTGATTCCCTTCATGCCATGCCCTAGGAACCTCTCATATTCCTACACTTATTAGAAAGGGTGGAGCGTGGGATGCAGGGAGGAATCGTGTGTGTCAATCCCCAGCCTGGTAGATGAGGTGCTGTCTGAGAGATCTGTGTCTTTCTTTTCTTCAGCTGAGGAAATGGATCGGGCCTTCAGTCACTGCACACTTGAGCAGAATAGGAGGTTATTTTGTAAAAGGCAATCCATTAAAATGCATACAAAAATTTTTTTGGGTGCTTTGTCATCGCCTCTTCTCATTGCTGGAGACCTCTTTTCCTCCCTTGCTCCCTAACTCATCTAAAATATCTCACAATGCATGCATCTGGGGGAGTTCTCTGCCTAGGGCTACTACAGATTCCTCATACCATATTTTGTTCTGAAGAGTGTCAAATTTATATTCAACATTCTAAAAAAGGAAACCCCCAACTTTTTCTACAAAGTTTGAGCCCCCTCTCTCCCTCTCTCCCTCTCTCTCTCTCTCTCTCTTTTTCTTTCTCCCTCTATGACAAACAAAATGAATAAATGTCCATGACTGTGGTTCCCCCAGTCTTTCTTTGTTTTTCCTTCTCTTTTTGTTCAAGCATCTTTAACTGGAGAGGGGACAGAGTGGCAAAAGAAAGCTCAGAGACAACTAAAGTTTAAAACATTACAAATTTAGTGTCTCATTTTCGTAGGTTTTCTTGATGATGGTTTTCATACAGCACATCACAGCAGGGCTGTGTTGAGGCATCACTTACAGCAGCACTATGTCACCAGCTTTGGAGGGTTTTATTTATAACTTTTAATCCTTGTTAAAAAACTTCCTTGCAAAACCTGGAAAGGTCTTCCACATCCTTCAGAGATGTCTTAAAATTTCAGCATGTCTTTGGCAAGACTGGTTCATCAAGAAGTGAGATGCCAGACCTTAGCAGGGAAGGAACCATATCTATCTGTCTCTGGCAGGCTGATTCAGTGTTGCTTGAAATACAAACTGCAAATGCTAGACTTTTCCAAGATGAATGAAAAAATATTAAATAGGAAGCAAAATTGAAGGATCAGAGCAGTATAGAATCCTTCCTTTCCAATGTCCTTCCTTCCTTCCTTCCTTCCTTCCTTCCTTCCTTCCTTCCTTCCTTCCTTCCTTCCTTCCTTCCTTCCTTCCTTCCTTCCTTCCTTCCTTCCTTCCTTCCTTCCTTCCTTCCTTCCTTCCTTCCTTCCTTCCTTCCTTCCTTCCTTCCTTCCTTCCTTCCTTCCTTCCTCTTCCTCTCCTTTCTTTGTATTTCTTCCCTTCTTCTTCATTTCACCCCTTCCTGAACTCCTCTATTCCTCCCCTGTTCCTTTCCAGAACTGTTGACTTTGAATGAAAAGGGGCAGTTTTTAAAATTAAAATTGACTTAGGGAAAAGGACAAAGTCATGCCACCTCTATGTCTCAGTTCTGAGGATCCCAGAATAAAAAAAATACTAGTTTCTGAAAGCACAGAATTAGCTCAGAAGTTTGGATTTTGGGTCAGTTTTTCAAGAAACCAACAGCCTTGGTGAGCTGGTGAGTGCAGAGGAGTGTGGGGTGCATTAATGAACTCTTACTCTGGCTTTTCATGGTCAACTCATGGGAATTCCTGCACTTCAGAAAATGGCAGTTGTGTTGCAGAAACACCAGTGAGCTCCATGATTTAAATTCTAGTAGGATGAGCACTTGTCAAATGGCTCACATTAATCAATAAATGTCATCTAATAACAAAAGAATCTGTAATCAGTTATGACCTCCATCCATTCACCTTGGATTTACAAAAAAACCCTGTGGGACCAGCAGGTGGGCTTGTTAAGTTTCTTGTGAGCTACAGCTCTGAAATTCTTGTCTTACCTCTGCATGCCCAGGAAATGAATTTTTTTTTAATTTCAGAGTAGGTCACTCCACATATGCCTAGCAACAAAAATTATGCCAATAGAGTCATATGGCAGGAAATATAATGTTAACTAGGTCCTGACTGTGCTTTTTATCCTTAACAAGAGAAAATCAGGAAATAAGGAGAGTGTTGGATTTAATTTGGAATTTCCTGGCCCCTTGCTGTTTGTTGTCTTGAAGATAACACTATCTAAACATCCATGGTCTTAAAAATTTAATTTCCTTTCTCTATTTCCTAGTTTGTATTGCTCAGGCTTTCAGGCTTCTATTGTGGCTCCTCTTGAGGAAGAGACTTTTTATAATTCTGAGTGTGTTTTCACACAGCATTTACATTTCTCTTGCTCTTTTCCCACTTTTGTCCTAAGTGAAAGCTCCCCATTCCTGCACATTTAGTCAGCCTCTGGTGCTAGAGGCTAGGCACAGAAAGGAGAGTTTGTTGATACTGCCAGAGCTGTCATATTTTCATTTTCATTCGTCTTTTTGTGCCACCTGAGACAGCTATTGCCCAGCAGGACATGTCATCAGACCTTGCGTGGAGCATCTTTGATCTCAGTGTCCAGTATGCTCTGCAAGAGCAAGGAATTCTCGTTCCAGAGGCCAAAAATAAACTCCATTTTGTCGTTGCACCTGGACACCAACAGGGACAGGCACAGGTGCTTTGCTGTGATGTGGCTGAGCTCAGCCGTGTGAGCTGCTGCCACCACAGTGCAGGAAGGGTGTCCTGCCAGGATTCTGTGTCCTTGCTGCCCTTCCTGTCTGGGAGCTGGTGGTCATACATGGGCCAGGGGTGTTGGAGAATTTTGATCAGACATGGCTTATTGAGAGAGG
>JAHXMQ010012337.1:109282360-109302039 GCA_020466415.1 Ammodramus savannarum pratensis | reverse complement strand
TAAGAATAAATAAAACCCCTCAAATAAATGGGAAAAGATAAGGAGGCAAATAGCTGTAATTTTCATGACTGATAGTATTACTCAATTTAGACATTAACATTCCAGCTAAAGCTTTAAACCTTGGGTTTAGTGAGCATGCCTGTTACTAATTTTGCCGACTCAGACTGCATTGGTAGCAGGTAGGTGTATAATTTTAAAATGACTTTGAATTATGTTGGAAGTTAAGCACTGCAGAGACAATGATTATAATTTCTTTCCTCCAGGCAGCTGATGAAAGGTCTTACAGGATTTATTACTACCCTTCTGAAGGTTTGGGAGGAGTGTTTACTGGATGGATCCATAGCCTGTTTAACTTCCCTTATTCCTCTATTAAAATGATACCCCTTAGTTCCACAGGAACAGCCTGGCACAAACAAGGACCAAGCAGTTTACAGCTCCCTTTCCTCATCCCTCTCTTCAGCTGGATGCAAAGTGGAGTATCCCTGTTGTGCTGAGCCCTGGAAGGACTTACAATGAAGTCCATGTGGAAAAAGAAGAAATGGTTCACGTAGCAATGTCAGGACTTGATCCATCCAGATACAGCTTCAAATGGCAGGAGAGGCTTTCCTTTCATGGAAACAGTGGTTGTGACATTGCTTCCTATAATAATATTAATAAATATTATTAATATAATGAAAAAACGCAAAAAATAGGCAGAGATACTACTTTATTTTGGGGAAAGATTTTGAATGTGTGTGGCCTTTTTCACCATGCATACACAGGTGAGAAGGAAAGAAAGCAGCATCAAAACAGTACCAGTGCAAGCAGCCAGGAAGCAACTCTGTCAGCATTACTGAGAGCAGCTTCATTCATGATGTTTTCCACCTCATCTGCACACATGTAGATAAATAAATTTCTTCACTCACATGACAAGTCCATTGAACTCCTGCCAGACTTTACGATTCTGCATTGACCCACCAAAATTCAAAATAGATTTTCTTGGTGGTAAAAACCCCCAATGAATATAGGGGCTGTTATTTATCCTGTCCCGTTTTTGTTTTAATGTCAGTGAAAATGCAAATATACTGGAGTATAAAATTGCACTTTCCAAATGCACACTGATAGTTCAAAAACCTGGGATAAGATATAGTTTCTGCTGAAGTCAATAAAAATTCTGAGAGACTTTATTGAGACAGGATTCAATACCTTAAAATGCTTTGGCATTAAAGTGAGTGCTGCTCTAAATACGAAAGATGATTTATTGGAAAGCAATAGCAGGACATGTCATACCTTGTCTTTAAGATTACCTTGGGTTCATTATCACTTTTTCTCCTAACTGAACTTCAAAGATCAGTATTACATGGCTGCTCATATTAAAGGAGTTCTGTTAAAGGCAATTGTGCTTCATATTTTGTACTGCTATTCAAAGAAAATCCTTTGTATCAATTACCTAAAAAGACCAATGGACAAAAACAGAATGGAGGGAGACACATATTATAAACTGTCAGATACACTCCTTACTCTATGCTTTCTTAAACACAGGAAAAAATTATTTTTTCTCTTCTATTATAAACTGTTCCCTAATTTTCCAACAAGCCAAAGCTGTACTTTCATTGAAGACAAAACATTTAAAAAACCCAACCCAACAAACCCAACAAGCTGAAGATGTTTTATTGATGCATGTGCATGATGATATTGTGACTTCTTAAAACAGCTGTCAGAAAAACAGAAACAATAAGAGATGTGAAGGGCTGAAACAATGACAGCACATTTGCCCGCACGCTTCCTGAGCTGGTACAGTGTGGGGAAGCAGTTGCTTGCAAAGTTGTCATTATTTCCTCTTGTGCTGTTCAGAAGAGACTTATAAATGCAGCCAGATGTTACTGTCAAGAGGAGCTGTTGGTTTGTGGCAGCACAAGCCTTGTTTTCCAATGACCATGGAAATACAGAGGGAATTGTCTCCTGGCTGCTTTGAAAGTGACAGCTTTTAGTACAAGTATTCAGATTTAATTTAAATGTAGTATGCTGTTAAAGATCAGATTAAGAGCTAATCTTTTACTTCTAGTTGCTTTTGCTTTGCCAAGACTTTCTCAATTCACCACTGACCCAATTTTTAAAAGTTAAATTATTATGACACAGCCATGATCCCAAGCCTTGGCAGCGTGCAGTTCACGTTTGGGCCTGATGATCCTGGAGGTCTTTTCCAACCTACACGGTTCCTGATTCTGTCACACGCTCACTTTATCCCCTAAGGATGATTTCAAACCACAGATGTGAAGAAGGAAAATTGCCCAAGTGACATGAAGCTGAGATTAAGTCATATGGAAAACTGATCCTCTGAAAGAGGCAGGGACCTTTCTGCAGCATTTAGTGGGGCTTTTTCAGCCCTTGCTTTCACGTGTGGATGAGCAGCAGTGGGAGCACTCTGATGTGGTTCAGAGGCAGTGGCACAGCTCCAGTGAATCCCTCCTGGGCCACTCCATCACCCGCTCCTGCACCCATCAGCTCTGTCCCCACTGGCCAAAACCAGAACAACTCTTTGTTTATCTCCAATCTTTGATTGCATTTGCAACCACCAATCACTCATTTAGGTCATCACTGCTGCTGGCAGCGCTATTTTAATTCGTGTTCCTTTCTTCTGTTCTTTTGTGTTCTGTTTTTCAGAAGTACAGGGGTTTGTCTAAATGTGACATCTTTGAGCTAACATTAATCTGAGGAAGGCAAAAGGAATTTATTGCATTTTGGCTAATACTGAGGAAAGGGGAAATTGCCTACATAATGGAACAGGAGATGAAGTTTGAACCGTCATTCCTCTTGTCTCCATAGTACTGGATACACAAATATAAAATATATGATCTACCTCCTCCTTCAAACACATCAACGTACAATTAAAACCCACAAAGCTTGACAACCTGTTGTCAAGTTGTTTAAGCAGTTGTTTCAGAATCTGACAGACAAACTTATAAACAAAACGTAGAGCACCATCGTGGGATGAGGCAGCATCATCATGTGGCTTCCTCAGTTATCTCAAAATTTGGAAAACAAAAAAGCAGAGGAATACTTTTTCTCCATGAATAAATAACAGTTTAATTACATTATAGAAATAAAATATGATATGGTAGGAATACACTGGAAATCTTACAGAAATACTATTCTGCTACTGGTAAGTAAATGGTCAAAGCTACTTTTCATGACAATCTGAACAGTACTTGTGTACAAACTATTATACAGGTTGCTAATGAAAAATATTGCAACATTTGCAAGAATGTTACCAGCTCAAACAAACATCTAATGATACAATATTCTTCTAAGAGGAAGTAATAATGTTAGATTTACAGACAATAAAGAGTTATGTTCTCCACTTCGAAACACTGGAAATAAAAATCTCAGCTAATCTGATTTCTTTACCTCATATTATCACAAGGAAAAATTCTCCTTTCACTGTGAAACAGCATCCCAAGAGACCCTGTAAACAGTTTATTCAAAGGTAGTATTTGAGATGTCACAGCAACTTCAACAATTTTCCTAGTCCACAATTACAGACTTTTTAGGCCACTGCTTGTACAGATGACTTTTTTTTTTTTTAAATGACTTATTTACATACATTCAGCCCAATAACAGCAGGTAGAACGCGCTGTCAATCTCACAACAGACACACTAAAATTCTCATCGAAAGGCCAGTGCAAGATGTGGGTAGTGATTGCACAGCACTGAGGAGATTGTATCGTACAAATGTACAATTAGACTGTCGAGAATCTGACTCTGCACACGTGTGACATAGATGGTCTTCTCAGTACATACGTGACACTCGGAGTTGGTACACACACACATGTAACTGCAGCTAGAGGTGGTGGGTGGATGATGATGATGATGATGGTGATTACGATGGTGTGGGCGGCTGTGGAACACAGTTATCATTTGGCTGTGCTGTCACTAAGTGAAGGTAGCCAACTGCAAATTAGGAATACCTAAAGCTGAAGTGTAAGTACAGCTTATCTCAGAACGGCAGCAGATTTTTCTAATGAAAGAATAGTTCTACTTAGTGTGCAACATGTAAGGAAATTGTTGCCAACTCTTTAATAAATGGTTCTAAGTGAACCGATGCACTTCCCAGAGCTTTAGAAAAACTCATTATGCAAATGAAGATACTGATGACAGACGATAACATTTCACAGGATGCTATTTCTTATTATATCAGTAAGCACCAAGTTAAGTGCCAAGACAGCCCCATTGTCCCATAATTTTTCGTAAAATTTAGAACTTGAATGCACAACAAAATTCCACAAAGTTTGCATTTAATTCACAAGAAGACAGTTTCAAAAATGGCTCTTAAAATACCCTTAACATTTCAAATGGGCTTTCCCCCACTCCTCCAAGAAGACTGCTTTAGGATGGACTAAACCTGGACACAAGAAAGATCTTTCAGAAGGGCTTGATATCCTCAGGGAACCCTCTGCAATCCACCAGTTTTGGCTGACTGCAGTGGGCCCCTGGAGAGCACAGCAGTGCCCTGTCCCATCACTAAGCTGCATTTTCAGCTGTTTTGGTAGAAATCAGACAGCAGCATGAAGAAACAGTCTGAAAAACCATGGCAGCAGTGTAGAGGATCCCAGACCTTTTGACTCGGAACAGAACCACAGAATACCCATGCTGCAAAGGCTATCTGGTGGCATGTTCCTTGTGACAGTCCCAGCTGCAGAAACTGTCCCATCACGGAACAGTCGCTATTTTCCTTCAGTAACTTCAAACCTTGTCAGTGGTTTCAGAGAGACACACCTCAATGCAAGCTATCAGATTGGAATGAACTCACAACTTTAAAACAAACTACAATTTACTCCTGGCTTTCTCAGTCTTCACCATCAGCTGCAGCATTTGTCAAAGCAGGCTCATTCCATGCTCTCTACCTCTTGTTTCCCTTTATTCTCAAGTGCAACTGAAAGGTTGCTTCCTCTAGCACATGGATACACGCTTCGGCGTGGAACAAGATGTTCTTAATACGGTACTTTCACCAGTAATCAGTTGGAAGAACTCAATTTTAGAAACAGAATTCGTGTGCAAAGCGTGCAACAAGAAATACAGTTACATTTGGTCATAGTGTCCTATCACAGCTATGCTACCATGACTCACACTGGTTAGAATACTTAAACACACACACACACACACACGTACACACAGAGATATGCTTATTTATATACACACTCACACGATAAGAAAATGTCTAAGTCTGACAGTATTTCCTCCTCTTTTAGTGAAGACGAGAGTTTGGCATCTCAGGCTCTGAACCTGCTTAGGCCTGGGGTACAGGAATGTGACACACCTCAAGCACACACTGACTGCACAGTGATAACATGGCACAGTGAGTCTGACACACGCTGTCTTCAGTGGTCCAACACCAGCACATGGCTTAGAACCAGATGCCCACGAAAGGAGCCAAATATCCGGAACCTTTGCTTTTCAGTACTCGTGTTCAGGCAACGCCCAGGAGCAGGGCAGCAGTCTGTGCAACCAAAAATAATCCTTCTGTATAAACGCAGTGGTATTTAAAAGTCTGAACCAGTGCTTTCCTTTCTCACATTCCTCCTCTATTCCTCTGTTGCTGTTAATCTTGTATGCATATGAAAGTAAAGGGTAGTGGGAAATAATTTTAGTAGAAGAACACAAAGCCTCTCCTCTAAGTCCACAGAAGACCACTAGAAGTGTAAAATTTCCAAAATGTCTCATAGGAATTCTTCAAATACAGTAAGTGTTTTCAATGGGGTTTACATATCACGTTTCACGTTATTTCCACGGAATTCTACCTTATCACTTTGTTTAATCAGACAAATATCAATAACACATAATAAAACAGCACACAATTCACGGGACACGACACATTTTACAAAACCTCTAAACTCAGCACTGCTGCTTTTGGAAAAATTCAGAAACTCCTATTACTTAGAGACATGAAATACATTTCACATTGAAATGAACAGCATGATTACAAGGCTTTTGTTTCTTATTTCATGGTATTGGTTTAGGACGTGTTATTTTTCAATTAGGTTTCACAATTCTTCTTCACACCCCCAAAGGAATGATTGCTAATCTGGTATTTTCTCTGTCCTCTTTCAGGAAACATTATTATTCAGTAAACACCTTTTGAGAAAAACTTGTGAAAATTTAGCTAGAATCCCTAATTGTAAAACCTGAAGCACTGGCTGATGGTAATGCTCTTAACACAATCATCGCTCAGTTTACAATGACAAACCAAAAAATATTACAGGAGTGTACAAACACGTTAAGCCATGGGTTTGGTTTTCTTTGTTGTCGATTTCTTAAATATTTTTTTTTTTTTTTAAACCTAAACTCCTTTTTTTTTCACAACGCTAAGAAGTCTCTGACTTACAACGCCTCAGCAGTGGTGTCTGTGGAGACAGACATGGTAACTTTGGCAATCTTAACTGTGCTCTTGATGCAGCTCTCGGCCGCCCTGTGCACGTTGCCCGCGCTGTTGGCGTGCTTGTGCTGGCAGTCAGACTCCATGCTGTTGTCCAGGGGCTGCGCCGTGCCCTCGCAGGTGGGGAACATGCTGCGGAAGGCGTGCCGCAGGTCCTTGCTCCTCAGAGCGTAGATGATGGGATTCACCGTCGAATTCAGCAAACAGAGCATGCTACAGAAGGCAAAGATAGTCTTGACGAGCTTGTTCATTTTCCCAAAGACATCGTACACCATGATGGCGAGGAGAGGGCCCCAGCATATGATTAAAACAACTAGGATAAGGACCAAGGTTTTGGCTAGCCTGATGTCCATGCGAGTTTGATCAGGCCTAGTGATCTGCACCTTACCATCCTCCGTGGACTGGATGATGATGCTTTTCTGCGTGCCGCGCTGCAGCATGCGAACAGCGTGGCTGTGAGCCTTCCACAGAATGTACATGTAGGCATAGACAATGAACAACAAGAGGACGCTGGTGACCCCGATCCAGAACATCAGGTACGTCTCGTCGATGAGGGGGAATATGTCCGAACAAACGGAGTTGAGCTTTTTGCAGTTCCAGCCGAGCAGAGGAAGAACGGCTATGACGATGGCGATGGTCCACATCACACAAAATGCTACGACGGCCTTTGGTCGGGTAACAATCCTTTTGTAAGCCAGCGGCCTGTGTATAGAGATGTACCGGTCTATTGCCGTGAGGAAAAGGCTCCCTACGGAGGCGGTGAAGGAGGCTGTAACTCCACCCAGCTTGAACAAGAAGACGTTGGGGCTATCCTTCCGGTGGAAAACATGGAAATCCACAAAGCTGTAGACAAAAATCACGCTGCCCAGGAGGTCGGCCACAGCCAGGCTGCCGATGAAATGGTAGGAGGGCCTGCACCGGAGGCTGCGGGAGTGCAGGATGACACACAGGACGAGGAGGTTCTCCAGGACTGTGAAGGTGCCCAGGGTGAGCGACAGCACAGCGATGGCCAGCTGCTGGCTGGGGTTCAGGATCATGAAACACTCCATATCCATAAAGTTCTCCCCGCACTGTATATTCTCCTCATTATCCTTAAAAGTGGACAGGGACTTGTTGTAAAACTCTGTGATGTTGACCTGCTCTGAGGGAATAATGCTCAACAGGGAATCATCTCCTCCAGTCATTTTTTCTTGGAAAGGATCACCCCTGAAGGAAGAAAGGGGGAACTTTTGGGGGTAGTACCCCATCTTGGAGGCCATGTCACCCTTCATGTCTTCGTACTGGATGTCGTTGGAGCCCGCGTACAGGAGATCTGTCGTGATTGTTCGGAAGGTTGTGTCTGCGAGGCCATCTAGAATTGACTTCATAACCCCAGTCTTGTTGGTTTCAGAGATATTTGGGGGATGGAAAAACGCATCGGAGGAAGTCCTGTATGGGGAAAAGATCAGACTTCATTAACATAAACGGAGACAAACTCCACGGACAACTCAGCTGAACTGTGTCAAACAAAATCAACCCATCTCTGGTATTCAGTGCAGATCTAACTTTGACATTGTGGGAAATCAGGGTGGGTTAAGCACTTAGAGAGAAATCACCTACATTTCACTAAAACTGAATTACACTAAGAAGCGACATGAAAAACAGAGGCACAGGGAATTGAGTGTTTCACAGGAAAGAAATTTTCATTTCTCATCAAAACCTTATGAGCTGCTCCACCAGAAAGATATTTTCCTCAGCTCCTGATTGCAAAGCACCTTGCAGACCAATATTCCTTGGGCTTGCTTCATTTAGATAATACCAGGAGCCACTGCAGGAGCAGCACTAAACTGAGTCACCACCTTCTTTGTTTTTCTTACAAAAGGCACAGAGAGTTTTGAAAAATTGACAACAGAGAGGCGATAGGGACAGAGCCACACACTCCAGATTTCACAGTTTGCCCAGTATGCCTCCATATTCTTATTATCCTGCAATGGCAATCTGAGGCCTATTAACATCCTGAATTTGCTACTGCAACCTTATTAGCAAGGTATTAGAGCAATAAATATATAGTTTCATTACACTCATATACAAAGATTACTCTATTCCTTCCTGCTGGTAAGCAAACTAAGGTACTGGGATGTTTGTGGAGGTGGGTTACCCAGCTGTTACCCAGCTCTGTCCAGTTTCAGGAAAGGTGACAGCCATGCTGTGTCACTGAGAGAATCAGTGCTCTGCTCTGTGCACACCAGAAGCCTCAGTGAGGACGGTTCAAGTTTGCCTGGATAAACACGGCACCAAGTTTAAGCCGTGGCCAAAATTCCAGGCAAAAGGAACCAGGAGCTACTGCTCCTGTGAGAAGCACTGTAATGTGATTTGTACCCCTCAAAAACATTCTGTCCCCTCCAAAACTGGGGGGACCCAGCAGAAGGTAGCCAGAGGTCTCAGACCTGTCGAGTACAGCCTTTGCTCATGGATGGTGACGAGTTTTGGGAACAACTCCTGGTCAGGGCTCCCTTGGGGGAGGACCCCACCAGCACCTGAGCATGCATCGACACGTAACACAAATCTTACAGCTCTTGTTGTGCTGTACTCCTTTATATCACTTTGCTGATAGAAAATGCCTTGAATATGGATTTAACATCTGCTTCAGGGCCCCCTTCCACCACCTCAATGGGTGAGAGTGATCTGAATACAAATAAGAGCCAGAATCGCTCCTTTTGTGTGCTACAAATATTCTGCATCTGCTATGGGACATCTCGATGATTAATCAGCAACAGGAGCAAACCGAGCTTCTTCTTGCTTTTAGTGTGGAGGAAATTGTTGCACCAAGAAATCCTAGATGCCAGTAGATAGGTTTGTACTGACCTAACCTGTTCACTTTACACAACTGACAATAAATGCTCAGAAAGGCTGCAAGAGTTTATTTAGTGCAAAATCAGAGTACTGATCACCTCAACTCCTAAAGAGAAGACATGCCCAGTAGGTACCACTGCTCTCTTTTCCCAAGAAAACTATAGCAAAGAAGAATGCCTCTCTACAACAATAGCAGTACTCAAAAATATGTGAAATCATGAGCATTTCTAAGGAAGCAGAGATCACTTGGCTGATGATATATTTATACTGCCCTTATAGCATGTGAACACTCAAGACTTTTTCCATAGCTTTTTCAAGTTTTGCCTGTTATTAAGCAGGCCTGGACATTGGGTATTAAAGGGAATATACCTTTAGAAGACACTGCAACTCCAACGCTGCAAAAAAGTATGAGTACAAACAACCCTTACGGGGATAGAGCAACACACAAAATATACTGCCTGAGTCAGCTTCTGCAGACACAGTTTGCTCAGCAAATAACAATTATTAGACAGACAGACAGTATTAAGGAATTTAATTTTGAGGGCGTGAGCAGTGAAGGAGGGAAATGTCACTGAAGCATACATTAAAAATCAACAGCAATCATCTAATATGGAAGGTACTTTTCTGTTTTATAGCTATTCCTAGAGAATTTGCAGATGTTACATGCTGCACAGATGACTCTGCTGATAAATGTGCTTTGGGTGAAGCCTGGCAACTTTAAGCTTGGCATTGTAACACCATTTTACAACCAGAAGTGAAGAATGTGTTATTAATTTGAAAACTACCCAAAAATATTAAATTAAAAAGTAGTTCTATAAATATGTAAAGATTGCTGTGGTATCCTCTACTATTCAAGCTTTTGACAGAAGGGAACCATTTTAATGAGTAAAGCCACAGCCTCATGTCGAGAAGATTATGTCTGAGGAAAGCTTCATAAATTGTATTCAACTGAGCACTCCTGCTAGACAGACAAACAAATTGTTATGAGGTAGCTGATCCCTGCTGGAGTCATGTCAAGTACAGACCTTCTCAGAATTAGGTGCCATGCAACCCGTACCTTTATTTGAAATACAAATGAAAGAACACGAATTCCTGTGTGCTCTTTTGAAGGTGGCAGTGAGTTATGTGACAATATCACTATGCATGCATATGCTATGCTAACAACATGGTTAATGGGATCAGGAGAGGCAAGTCTTACTTTGAATGTCAATGATTTTTTTTTTTCCTCTGTATTTTTACATTGAGATTATTACAGTAATTTTCACCTTATTGTCTCTGCACAGAGAGTTTTCTTTCAGAGTACTTGGGAGTTCATTAGTAGTGTAGTTTAGGCTTTGGGGGATGCTGCTAACATTAATTTTGGTTTTGTTTGCTGCTGGGAATATCCTAATTGGAAATTTCTAGCAGTATGTGTGCATGCACCTATTCAAGCTGCAGTTGATTTTTATTAAAGTTGCAGTAAAACAACCATTTGCCTGATCTGGAATTACACTTTACAGGAAATTCATTTATTTTAATTTAGACACTAGCTTATCCCAGTATAAGCTCACTACTAAAACGCACTGAAGAGATGTTTTCCATTGTGTGATGTTTTCCATTGCTGCCTGGTGAAAACAAGACTGGATCTCTGGCACTGCAGATATCAGGACACAGGTGCTGCACCGTTTGACAGAGAAAGAAAAGGCAGTGACAGCAGCAATGCCGGTGTCACACACACGTTCTGGCTCTGAGCATTTCTGCCCAAAGCTGCAGTGGTGAGCAGACAGCACACCCCACACCCTGCAGCCACACTGCTCTTTGCTCCAACGCCACCCAAACCCTGCCCAGGAGCCACAGGAAATATTCCAGGAGCCCCTCTGCTCCTCAGAGCTTGCACAGGGGAGCAGTGTCCTCCACACAGGCTCATCCTCTCCCTCTGGGGCTGCAGGGACAGCTGTGTGCTGCAGAAAGCTCCTCATGGGCAGAGTGGGAGTAAGGGAGAGCCTCCCTGTTCTGCCAACAACTCCCCTGCCCTGCCAGGATCCACTCGTCCAACTTTGAGTTTTCAAAGCTCTCAGCTTCATTCTTTTCAACTACTTCACTCATTTTAAAAGAGCTTTTAAAAGACCGAAACACCGATTAAATATGAAGGAGAGGCTGCGCCAACACTGGCACTCAAAATGTTTCACGCACCTCCACAACTACACGCAATTCACAGCAAGTACTGAGTTATGACTGCAGATAAGAATTAAACAACAGAGGAAAAACTTCAAGGATCTTTTATCTTGAAGACCAGAGCAGGACAATCGTAGCTGAGCACCATTTTAGACAGCGAATTCAAAGCGAAAGAATTAGTGAAGAATTGAATTGAAGGGGCGAGCCTGACTAGTGCCCTCCGCTGTGTGGTTACACATAGCCCTAAAAGATGCTTGGATATCAGAATGTAAATACACTTTGGGTAAAATAAAAAATATATAGTACACAAGAGGCTGGTAACTCATCATCAAGGACAACAGGGGGAGTTATACCTCCTCTGGACTTCTTGTTGGTTCACAAGGCCAGTTCACTTGGGGAACAAGAACATGACTTCATTAAAATGCTGTTACCTATCTTCTCCTACTGTGCTCAGGAGAGCTGGAAAGGTTTTATCATTGTCTACAAAAAGAGCTGAATTTGTAACAATTTTCAGAACAGGATGATTGATAAAGCAATTTTAATAGCCTGAATAGAAGGAGTGGGTATTTATGCTCTTCCTCGGAAGTAATTATGAGCAATACAATGATGATACTGATAGCTGCAAAAACGTTGACATTGCAAGAAAGGAATCAAAACAAGAAAGGGGAATCCACAATCAAAGTTTTTTGGCTTCCATTTTAGAAAATATTTTGATCTCCATGTCTATACATTTCTTCTATGATAATCATAGTTAATTAAGAACAGGCTAAAGGACAAGTAGGAAGAATTCAATCAATTTCTGAATGCATAAAAATACACAAATGCACTCTCCTTGTTTATACCTTATAAGGTTCTAAGTCATTCAGAGAAGAGCAATATCTTCTGATAAGTTTGCATAGTGCCCAATAAGTGGGACTCCTCCCAAACTGGGTCCACAAAGTACTACCACAGGAGAAACAGCAATAATTTACACTCATATGCAGTCAGCTGTAAAACTGCAAGAGAAATGAGATCTACCATGGTAACTGTTGGCCTCTAGAATTACAACTGTCCTATAAAATGAAAATTTATATGGCTAATAATTACCTTATCCCATATGGTGATGGACAATACAGCTTCGAGGACAGAACAAGGTTTCCAAGCCTTAGAGAAAGAAATCTGCAGACTGAGAAATGGCACTCTCAGACTCAGTAACACCAAGCAAGGAAAAAACACATGCTGAGAAGAATGTGAAGGCAATGCTACCCCTATCCTATTTACTGGTTTACTATTCCATCTCCAAAACTGTGCTACTCCTAGCTAAAAATGGCAAATATGCTGTCACTCCTAATTCAGGAAAACTTGCATTCATTTCAGTCAGAATTTTCTCTGTGTGAGGGATCGGGAAGGAGCACAGACACCAGGAGAGGAGCAAATTAGGGATGTTATCTTCTAGATACAGCAAGGCACTATCAGCTATGGGGTAAACTAGGGCATGCAAGTAACGAACCCAATTTTGTTCTTATGTAACATGATCATATCTTTGGCAAGCTGAACCTTAATTAGCAAGAAGGCACATCTACATGGTTATTTGTGTTAATTAACATACCGTTTGCACACTAGCAGGATAAGGGCTGGACTGTTCCAATTTGTGGGCAAATTGCTCCTATGTGACACCCCCCAGCATCCAGCAGCTGACAACCTGAACAAAAACAAAACAAGGGGGAAAACAGGGTGTTAATCAGCGATGGACAATATTTTTAAAGGAATAGTATTGCTTCCTCCCTCCAAAGTTGGCAGGATGTGTGTACCAGTTTTAGCACAGGTGATCTGCAGGTACAGAGAAAAGGAGGCTGCACCTTACATCCCAAACAGCCAAAGCACGTGCATGTGTCTAATATCAGAGCAAGGCTGAAGTCCTGCTCCTTCTGCTATGGGGGAAGGACCCAAATTTTCTCTCTGCAAGCCAGGTGAGCATGCTGGCAACCTCTACATCCTGCTGCCCATCCCTGAGCTGCTCGAGCTGGTTCATGCTGGACTGAGAGCTAAACATCCAGAAAAACAGACACCAGGTGATATTCCTGATATGCCTGGTGAGAGGCTCAGCTTGCAGCCCTTCCTCTGAAGTAAGCAAACCAAGGATGCACCTCCTGCATCCCACAGAGATGCAGAGGAGGAAGTGTGGGGGCAGCTGCCCTGTCTGTCTGTGAAAAATCTCTACAACTCCTGAGGTCACCCAAAACTCCTCAGCTTGTAAAACATGACCCCTTATACAACACATTTCCTACCAGGTTATAGACAAGATGAAGTACTGAAGTCACAAACCAGCCAAGGGGACCATCAGTGTAATATTAACAGGAAAACAGAGCTACCTGCTCTGTCCAGCTTTTGGGAGAAGAGATGGAAGGCAGAGGTGGCTATTGTAAAACTGTAGATTTAAAGATCTTTCACAGTTTACTTCATATTGTCTTAATTTCATCTAAAGATAGAATTTTGAAAGAGGATGAGTAATCTTGTTGAAGTATGAAAGACTCAGATGAAAGGAAACAGTAAGCAATCATGAACTTGTTACTTGCTTAAAATCACAGTTTAAGGACTAGTTTCCCAATAAAGGACTTTCTATTCTTCTTTTCCAATGAAGAAGAATGGACAGATAATATGAAAAGTTTGATACAATGCCACAGTACTTAAAGAAAATGGAAGAGAACTGGAATGAAAACTGGTTAATTTTGAACTCTCAAAGTTTATCACAAAAGAGTTCATCTCGGATTTTAAAATTCCGACAGAAATCCTGTCATTTCCAGCCTTTTCTCTACCCATCCTCTAATGCCAAAAGGTGCAGGCACTTATTGCTGAGCAGAATTGACATAAATGTTAAATGGAGACAGAGAAGCCCAGCCAGGTGCAAAAGAGATAAGGGGTGAACACTCAATCTCCTGGAAGTACCTAGAAGAAATGGCAGCTTAGTTTAAGGGAGAGAAGTAATTTGAAACAACAGAGCAGGACATAAAAGACCAGGCTCCATTGGATGCTAAATGCTAAAGGTCTCCAGAAGAATGTAATGTCTGCAGGATCAAACTGGAGGAAAACCATATTTATTAGGAAGAAAAGAGAGAGAGAGAGGGAGAGAACCACTCCTAGAAAATAGTTTCCATCCAATGACCAGAACAGAACACAGAAGGTCACAAATTTGTTGCAGCAGAAGATATTAAAGAACTTTATTAAAAGAGTAAGGTTTAGAGACAGAAAAATAGCAAAAACATCAGGCTCCAGGGAGAATTCTCATAAACTGCACAGAGTACGTGTCTGCCTTCTCATCCCCCCTCAACAAACGGCTGTAACAAGTTTTAATTAAAGAAATCATGGGATAGCAAGGAGATGCCGAGAGCAATGGTAATGTGGGTTAAGTTATTGGTGTGGTAAAGATTGCTAGGAGAGAGGAAAGATAACTACTGTCCTTACACTGGGAATAAGACATCTCCAGGCAAGACAGGAGCAAAGTGGAGAAAGGTAAGAAAGGAAGACCCAAGTGGAAGTGCCTCAGTGAGGCAGGGATACAGATTTTAGAGAAAGAAAAGAACTGACTTTGTGATGGGCTGGAGGAAAGCAGATCAAGTGGAGAAGAAAATTCACGAGAGAAAACCTCCCTCCTCTTCTGATCCGTGCCAACTTCAGAGACACCTCCATCAGCTGAAAGATAAAGCTAGTGGGATTTTTCAGATCTCACCATAAAGAAAGAACAGATCCACTGCTCACTCTGCAGGCAATGACTTGCTCTTTTGAAAGTCCATTTCTGATCTGTATTCAAATGATGAAGAAAGATGCAAAGGGCTCTGAGAAGCCATCCTTGGTAAGGTCAGAGGAAAGGACAGCACTGTGACACTGACAGCTGGGACCAGGCTGGGGACACTCAGGAGAAGTTAGCTGAGCAAATTTGGCCAGGGACATTAACAAAAATCAAACTACTTAAGGAACATGACATACAGGATATGGACTTCGGAGGTGGAAAGGAAGAGAGTGCTCAAATGGAGCCATTGAGTGACCCATACAATGGAAAAACATGCCAAAAAAAAAAGAAAAAGAGGCTCAGAGTCAATGACAAATGTTAGTGCACAGAAGGCCAGCAACACATTGCAAAGCAACATCCCTTCTAACTCAGTCTTCAAGAGTCTGCCTCTCCTGCAGACTTTTTTAGGCCATCAAGTACTGGCAATGCTCAGAAGCCAGGACAAAAAGGCTTTTGGCAACTGCCATGTCCCGTGCCACCAGCATTAGCAAAGGACAAAAATATGCACTCCCAATTAAAAAATGAAAACCAATTTTTTCATTTCTGGAGATGTCTGACCTTTCCTAAGATTTAAACGAGCTCAGATAACTGTCTTCATAGTTACATTCACAATATAATGATATTCAAATATACTGCCTTCACACACACAAATAACTTGTGAAATTATTTGCCAGCATATTAAGCCACTACGCCAGATTGCTTGGCAATGGTGTATGTCTTTGAAATATGCAGATGCTTTTCTTTTTATAAAAAAAGGAGAGAGGGAGGGAAGAGGAGAAGTGAAAAAGAATTACAGTAGAATTTGATATCCAAGTAGCAGAACAACAAATTGTGGAGAGACTCCAACCAATATTACATCAGACTTGGAAAAATAGCTAAAATATCCTGAGGGATGAGTTATAACTTTATATATATAGGTATACTTCTATGCATAAACTTACAAATAGACATAAACAAAAAAATCACATGCCTAGAGGAAGAACTGAAGTCTCACAAACCCTGCAGTATGTCACGCATAAACCTAAATTTCAAGTGCTAGAGTACACGCAGACAAGTGTAGGTACTAAAAATACAGGCAAGATGATTGCTGAACATCCTTCTGAATCCCCTCATACACAGCCTTTTTGGCTAAAAGCAAGAATCTAAATACAACATATCTGTCACTGAGATTCTGCAGAAGTTATTTTGCATGTATGTGTACATATGTCACCTAACATCCCAGGCATGTGCATGGTCTGGGTGTCAGAGCTGCATTCCCCAAAAGAGAGGCACAACTGACCAAGGGCCCGATTTCTGAGAGCACGTTTCACATCCTCAGGAGAACAGGAAGGTGGGAGCCCCTCAAGATCCCAAACACAAACTTTGAAATGTTTATTAAAATGTAGAGAGATGGAAACTACTCCAGTGAGGGCTGAAAGGGAATTGGCAGGACAGACCTGCTTCTGCTCAGTACTTTGTAGTGAGTGAACACATCTTTCTTAAGAACACATAATTGCCATAAAAGAGGTTAACGAAGGATGAGGCACTGTTTGATGCCATCCAGCCTCAATCTACACAAACAGCACAACATCTGAATTGTGCAGAACATTCACTTTCACCAACAGCCCAGCCAAGGTATAAAAAGTGAACATCACATTGTCACACACTGCAATGAAATCTCTATTTTGTCTGTAATTTGGATGTGCTCAGTTCCACCAAGAAAGGATGTTCCTGCTGAGGAGAAGCAGAATCAAGCTTAGGGTGTGCACCACCACAATGCCCCTGCATGAGGCACAAATGGCAGAATAAAATGTGCTCCGACCTCATGTTGCAAGCCCAATCATTTTTCACGGGCAACAATGGTACCTTCGGGAAAAAGAGGAAAAAAAAAGTTCTTTCTAACAAGAAATTGATTTATAAGTCCTTGCAGCCATTTCAAAAGGACAGCTCCTAGCTGGTTTCAGCAGTCATTAACAAAGCCACCCACTTGGTGTGAGTTTTGGGGGGAATCCTTATCCCACCAGCAGTGATGGGATGTGCACTTTTGGCAGCAGTGCAGTGCCAGTCTGGAAATGCAGACACACAGAGCAGTGCTGAGAAGACAGGTTGTCACATTTTTAACTTTGCATTAGTAACAAATGCTCTCGCTGTCTATTCTGGCACATTTGCAAGCTTGCTTTTAGGTACAAGGGGCTTGCATGCATTTCCACTGTAGATAAGGAAACAAGAGCAGCCTTGTTATGATTAAAAGGGTCTATTTCCCTCTGCCTTCTGTCTCGTGTGTCCATCTGCAGAGCTGCTTTGAACTTGGCCAAATCCCAGTGTTAGGGTCGCCCACAGCATGAATTTTAAACCATCAGCAGGCTGCGAATTTGCTGCTAGAGAAGAGAAAAATCTCCACATTCTCCCCTAAATGGTCAATGAGTGGTCTTGTAGAACATTCATCATGTTACATAGCCTAAACTATTTCAGAAATTGCAGCAAAAAAATAATTTACTGTTTCATGAGGACTGTCAAATAAAGACAAAATAGACATCTGGAAAGAAATTAATAACAATCATCATTGAGAAAAGTGAATTCTGCAGATGCCTAGGTAGGTCACTAGATAGGTCACAAAGTTTGCATTTGAGAAGTTACAGTAATTTCTCTTTAAACCATGCAGAATTAAAGAACCTAGGAGAGCAGAAGACAGTGCATGAGACCTGCAGCATCAAGAATGGCAATGTATTCATAAAAATCTTGGGCAATACTAAATTAATACATTAGTTTCGATTCTTAGTCTCCTCACCTACCTCACCTCAACTCAATAAAAAAGAAAACCATGTCAGCTCTCCCTCTCCAGTGTGCAGCATTTTCAGCACCAAAATTCCCAGTGGGATGCAAGCATTTAGAAACAGCCACATTAAAGGCTGAAAGTCAAAAATGGCTTCAAAAAGAAAAAAAAAAAAAAAAAAAGTTATTTCTTTCTAAACTTCTGCTGCCCAATCAAAAACTTGTAATAGGGGAAGTTAAGGAGAGGTTTGCACTGGCTGAGACCTGTCAGTCCTTCAGCAGAGCATGGAAGCCTTTAACGGGTCCTTTATGCAACTGAGCTCACACCATTCATCACAGAGCAACAGCCAGGATCAAAGGCATCCCCGGCTCATCCTCGCAATGCTATAACCTGCTCCCACCTTCACCTCCAGTTTTACAGGTATTCTGATTCCATTCCTGTGTGTTTAGCTATCACAGACTGGCCAACGAGCTCAATTCCCAGCAAATGTCCATTTCTTTACCTAGCCAACTTTGTTTTGTTTTTCCTTTCTGGCAATAGGTGCCTGCTGGCTCAGTAAAACAATTATTGTTTTTATGAATTCTGCTTTAAAATGGTTTTATTCAAATGGTTCTGCCTCTTATTCCAACGACCGACAGATAATAAAGCAAAGCTGTTACTCGTTGCTACAAAACTAATTTTAACCTCAAGCAAATCAGGAATTACACATTCATCTTCTGAACTATTTAAGATGTTACGTTCATTTCTTTTATGACTGATTTAATAAACTCTGCCTGCATAATAAATATTCCTACTATAGTCACAGGGTTTTTTCTCTTCTTGAGAAGGAAAACCACATGCTGGTGGTTGATATGAGGTGTAACATGAAAATAATTAAGCACAGCCGAGTAATTTTAGCAATGCTGTGCATTTTGTTATTAAACATCCTATTTAGTAGCGCTCTGATTCTTCGCCTTAACAGCAATGCCACCCCCAGCAGAGAATGCCATATTCCTTTAAGAAAGGGTGAACAATAACAATGAAAACAACATGATGCATCTAAGAAAAAAGGGAAAAAAATCACTACACCTTTAGCAGGTTAAAAAAGCTACCCTGTTTTTGTTTGTTTGTTTTTTTTAAACCCTAGTAGAGACTCAAGGGGAATTTTGTTATCGGGCTGTATGCTATATATGAGCCTTTATCTTCTGAAAGAAAAAAAAAAAAAAGTGACAAAACTCTTAATATTATAATTTGCTGCCATACAGAAAATAACAGTGATAACAATTTTAGAGAAAGAAGGAAAACTATGGACTTCATCTTCTGACACCATTTTACTTAATCAAACTGCAATCACAGTAATGAGCTCTCTCCTACCAAAGGCTCGGTACATACCTCATCCAGGGGTATTCTCAATGGAGATTTGCAGACGTCTTTGAGACAAAAAGATGCCCATTTGAAATAAGCCCATCTGGTTACTCAAAATTATTTCTCAACAGATGAAGACTTCACATGACAAACGCTGCGTGAAGTTTAAAAGGCTCACTCTTTTTCAGCTCTTTCCCCCCCAGACTTCCAAATTTCACACAAAAACAAACCAAGCAACCAACCAACAAACCCTACTGATATTCTGAGGATGCCGAACGACTCAGTGACATTTTTTAACGGAACATCACTGCGCGCAAAGCTGCAAACCGCCTTTTATTTCGGTCCCAGCCTCACAGACAGAGTTTCGAGAGGAAAAGCGCACAGGAAAGCCGGGTTGAATGCCACCCGCTGTAAATCAC
>JAHXMQ010012337.1:109264725-109276514 GCA_020466415.1 Ammodramus savannarum pratensis | reverse complement strand
CAGAAATCTCACAAGCATTTTAAAGATCGTGATTTTGGGGTCTCTTTCTCTGCAGAGTTTGAATCTGTGTCTGTGGATGTTCATGAGCTGCTCCACCAATGGTGCACAGAGCTCTGAGTGCCTTCTGTGGCATTTTTGCATGTTCCTTCAGAACTAAAAGCTGGCTGAGACACGAGTTTATTTTCTCTCCACCATCTGAAAATTACAAAATGCTGATGCAGGTGGAAAAAGGAGGTTGCTGAGGAGGAGAGTGAGTATACTGTGTTAGAGAGGATGGGCTTCTTTGACCTTGAGGATGCTGCTTTTGAATATTTGCACTGTATTTTTCTAACACAAAGGAAATCACTGCTCTGCTCCTAAGTGATCTTTTCAATCTTTCAATCAATGAAACACCCTTATTAGTGTTTTTTTAAATCTTCTCACCTTCTTTCATTAAATCATACTCTTTACAGTTCCAGTTTACCTGCATAGAACGTTATGAGCTGACTGAAAATCATTTTCCTTTGTTAGTTTTTTCATCACTGAGCAATTGAGCAGTAATGAGGACACAAATCATCTTTTCATTATAAATATGCATGGCAAAGTGTAAAAAAAGTGTGTTTCTAAAACAAATAAATAAACAAAACTGTGTGGCGAAGGGAAGGAATTGAGAAAAACAAGATGACAAAGCTTTTTCCTGATGCTCTACCTTTGCAAGTGTACAGGCATCAAAGTCAGGAAAGTATTCAAGTGATGTTGGATGCTCTGAATGCTGTGTTTAATGGAAATAGACACAGGATTGTATCTGCAACTTCTGTGCGATGCAAATCAATATCACTCATCAGTATGGCAAAAGAAACCCAACAAATAAACAAACAAAACCCAACTAAAAACAGAGCCTAAGATGACTCTAAAATAGATTGGTTCTTTCATGGAAATATACAGATTTGTTTTCTCTCTTGACTTTTGTTCGCATTTTCCTTGTTCCTGCTGGATATGAAAACAACCCATTATGTCATTTTTTAAATAGGGACAGTATATATCAGTCTGTATGGCATAGATGTTCAGTTCCAGCAATGAGTGTTCAGCATAAAATGTATAGCTGCATGCTTGTTTTTACTAATAAAACACTTTGGTCACAGAAAGGTTGCCAGCTCAGGGTTTTGTTACTTCAATACTCACCTGAAATCTTGTGGCACCTCTGTGATACAGAGGTCACTTTGGGCTCTGTAAAGCAGGAGAGGTGCATGCGTGTGCTTTACAACTGCTTGTTTGAACAACTAAACTCAAATCACAAAGCTCAAGCCCCTTCAACATTGTCTCTCCTAGGACAATGGGGGGACTGAACATCATTAACTGTTCATTTCACAGCCCCACAGTGTCCCTGGATCCGTGGAAAATAAATTCACATAAATGGCAGTGACATTCTGAACAGAGATAATCTTGGGATCAATCCACTCAGCTCACCTTGCAGGCTCAGCTCAAGGAATAAAATGGGACAAACAGCTGGTGGGACGAGGTTTCTTCCAAAGAAATCCTTCTGTAATTGTGTTTTGGCACCACCTGTCTTGCAGCCCCATTGAGAAGAGTTAGATTTTCTCACATAATTTTGAGGCTGAGAAGCAGGGGTTGAATAATGCTCCTGCTGCAGGCTGTGTCCCTGTGGCCATCTCAGAAATCCCGCATGCGTGTAAGACAGGTTCATTTTCCATCCTGGAATGGGTTTCTGTGCCATGTCATGATCCTCCAGCTGCTTTTAAAGGCATGTATTTTTGATTGTGCTTATGAGGTGGTTGCTGAAGAAGGAATACATAAAAACACAAAAATAGGGGTGTTACCTGCCTCCTAATGTCTGCCTCTTTGTTCCAGTGTGCTTCAGGTGCCAGGACAGCTGAAGCAGAACATGGTTACCTGGAGCAGAGATCATCCAGCAATGAAAGAAGTCAGATTTACATTAAATTTTGGGAAGAAATTCTTCACTGTGAGGACAGTGAGCCACAGGAACAGGCTGCCCAAAGAAGCTGTGGAGGATCCCCATCCCTGGAAGTGTTCCAAGGTCTTTGAGCAAACCGGTCTGGTGGGACGTGTCCCTGTCCATGGTGGGGAGGTTGGAACGAGGAAGTCCCCTTCAATCCAAACCATTCTATGCATTCCCATTACGAAGAGAACACTTCAAAAATTAAGGACCAGACCATATGTTTTATCAGAAGGATAATCAACAGCATGATGTGTCCCTAAGAGAGCCCTGTCTTGGGAGTATCCTCTGTGTTTGGCTAGGGAAAGCTGGCTTCTGAAGTCCAGCCTGAGGAGGAGATTTAGAAATTAAATGTGATTTTTTGATAACTACTGAATATTTGGATTCACAGTTCATAGTGCAAAATACTAGAAAACAATAGTGTCATTTATGGACTAAGCTATGGACTAAACTATTTTATTACCTATGATCCAATTCCCTGTTCCTGTTTCTGGGGCCTGCGCTTTTCTTCTGCTGGTCTGTATTGGCTCCAGCTCAAATAATCATATAACTGACTGAGTCAATGGCAGAGCTTTTAGCACCAGCACCAGGAGCCATCTTGGATAAATGGAATCATGGATAAATTCTTCAATTTCTCACTTTCCTTCAGGGATTTATAGAAGCTATTTTTATTAAAACCTTCTTGGGTGCTTCTCCTGCTGCAGCTGGAGACCATGTGATGAGCATTTTCTATTTAACCACAGCCAAAAGAGTCAGAAGTGCTTTGTTTACTTCAGAGTTGACTTTCCTTTGTTTCTGCAATGTTTGTTTCCTTTTGGGTGACCAGGAATACTAGAACGCGACAGAAAAGCCCTGACAGATGCTGCAGCAGCAGAATTTCTCTGTTCAGATGGTATTTTTAGATGAAAAGGTGTGAGACATGTTTAGCTTGTTTGTCAGGAAATTGTTTATTGGTTAACTCCTTTTTAGAGCAACACAGAGAGACCATTTATTTTAGCCCATTAGGTTATTTGGGAGGCTGTCCTGTGAGACCTCACATAGCTACTGCACTGAGTAAGAAATGAAATATTATGGCAATAGTATGTACTCATCACAAACTAGGGGATGTCTTCTCTCATTAGCAGTGGGACATTTGTGATGAAGTTATTCACAACTGGAGAGTGACAAAAGACATAATGCTTTCTCACCTATTCACATTGTCTAAACCGTGGAAGAGTTTCCCCTGCACCATTGCTAAGTCAGTTTTCTGCTGATTTCAGTATAATTGGATGACCTTTAAAAAGAGTTTCTATAGCAAGGGTTGCAGAATCAAATTCTGTTGTGCCTGATTTTTGTGTCCTATATGCAAGTCTGTGTAACTGTGCCTTCTGTTTGCCTTGCACTGTCCCCCCCAGCACACACACCTTCACCCCTTTGGAATGGGTATTACTATGGAAACAATTGTGTCCTTGCTATTGTTAAAGGCAGCTGAGTGACATCCAGAAATCCCATATACCCACAGAAAATTGTAATAGTAAATCATCTGACCAGCTATTCTTAGCCATTCTTTTCCTCATGTAAGAGAAGGATGATATATAAAGGGAGATTATATGAAGGAGCTTTTTTTTTTGCTCGTACGAATTTATGACCGCTCAGCTGAAGCACAGGAGTAAAGGTAAAAAACCCAAGGCATTTCACAAGTAGCAGAATTAATGAAGCCCAGTTCCCTATGGATCTGTACAGCCTGTGGTTGGATTCTCTGATGACTAATACAATGCTAGCCGTCTGATCACATCGTTTCTTTTAGCAGTGACATTCAGAATGCCTTTGTGCCATGTGGATCCTCAGGTATCTAATAACAATTGAGTTCAAATTGCAGCTTTTTGTCAATGAGGGTACTGACAATGGTCTCTCTCATCTGCCCACAAAATGGTTTTCATCAAACTTGTGGAAATCTATGGGAGATTGCTGTACTCCATCATACTTGCTTGAAACAAACTATCAGGTTCAAAAAGTGTCAGTGGGGAACAGGCATAAAGACATTGAATATGAGATCTTGTGAATGTCTTTTTCTTGGGTAATCTGCCCAAAATTTTGCCAGGTTATTCAGTCTAGCAGGTGGGTAATCCTTGGCCTCATGAGATGACGTAAAGATTTTTCAGTCTTTTTTAAACAAATGGTTAAAACAGGCAAAGTTGGAGCAAGGGAAATTCACATGAAACATTAGGATCTTTTTTTTTTTTTTCACAGTGAAAGTGGTGAAACAAGCCTTGCAGAGAGCGTGTAGACACTCTGAAGCTGCTCAGGGAAAGCCCAGAGCTCCTTTCTGTAACATCTGCTTTGAATGGGGACTGAAGCAGACGACCTTCAGAGATCCATGCCCATCTAGAGTTTCTGTGTATTACTTGCTACTTTAGATTTCTTTTCTATGGGCCTTTGTTCCCTGGGAAGGGCCACAGCCAAGGCCAAATTCTGCAGGAACATGGTGTTTTGATAAACACATGCATGCTGGCAGGGGCAAATCCTCCATGGAAGGGTTCAGATTTTTACTGTGAGACAAACTAGAGCTCTTCTGTTGAATCTTCAGTGTTTTCATTGTTTTATTTAAACTGTGTGTAAAGTCACTGTGAAGCTTCAAAAGCCCTCCTTTTGACATCTCCCTCTCTGAGAAACTGGAGAGTGCAATGCAGAATGACCACTGGAGCAGCATCTCTTGCAGAAAACAGTTACTGCTTTTATTGCATAACTTTGGATAGTATGCTCTGGAAAACTTGGCTGAAGTGGGAGAAAAAAGTGAAGTCTTACGAAACACAACATTTTATAGTGAGATTGCCTGTCCCAAGTGCAATCAATCTGTCCATTGAGTTGGCAGTGTTCAGAAGTAGATGAAAGTCTCTTCGGATCTGAAGATTGCAAACGTTGCAGAGCCCTATATTGGGAATATATGGGCACAGGAACTTAAAAAAAAAAGTATACTCAAAACCTTCATAATTTTTTTTCTCCTTACTTTTTTTTTCTTTCCATTGACACTAGTGCAGTGGGAGATGGTGAAATAGTACATTAGTAATGAGCCACAAGGCCAAAAAAAAAATGGTTTTGCTCACCCTGTGCTATCACACAGGGGCCCGTGGCAGGGCTGGAGAGTGCACAGTGGCAAGCAACAAACAGCCCTTGAAATGCAGGGTTTAGGAGCTCAGAGCAAAGGCAACAGGTGGAGACAGCAAACAGCTCAAGGTATCAATGGGGCGATTATGAGCAAGCAGCTGTCACTGCACAGCAGCTGCCTCGCCATGGACAGCTCACACCCAAGAAAGGCAAGAGAGAAAATAAAGCCATAATGGCTGATCCCCTCCCTGAGCCTCGCTGGCAAAGAGCTGGATGTGCTGCATCGTTGCTTTTTGGTTACTCATGTCCTTTTCCACCCCTACCCGCTTGTTTGTGGATGCTGCACCCTCTTCTGTCATCTCTTCTGTTTAGAGGCTGGGCTGTCACACATGAAGGGCATGCAGCAAAACTTTCCTTACCTCGTCAGGAACAAAGGGGAGATTTTAGATATTGTGAGATAGGGGAAGGGGACACAACATGTCAGGAGCAGAAATAGGGGAGTAATTTATTTCTGTAGCACAGGCTGAAACTGTGTGAGCAGTTGCAGAGATGAGGTTGTTAAGGATCTTGGGGGCCTGACAGAAAAGGAGGGGGAAAGAAAGGAGCACCTTTTTTTGTGTACTGAGACACTGCTGTGCACCAGAGCAGTAAAAGACTGGTGAGGTTCCTCAGTACAGGCTGAACAATGCATCTGTCCCTTTGGGTTGTCACAGCAGCCAATTTGCTCATCGCTGTGCTGTTCTTCATACTCACACACTGGGCATGGTGGCCACCTCCATATTCAGAGACCTAAATGTAATTGGGTAATTGTAGGTGCTGTGTGAGGCTTGTCTGGCCTCCCATGCTAGCCTGGGAACAGGTTTTTAAGTTGGAGTAAATTGAAATCCTCATAAAATTCCACTGACTGCAGTGACTACCTCTGTGCTGAATGATCCTGGGGCTTGGATACCTGTGGTTAACACCTAAACACCTGTATGTACACACCAAAGTCTAGAAAACAGCAGGTAGAAGTCATAGCAACTACTGCAAGGGCACAGCTGCTAGTTGAGAAGCAAGTTGAATTAGTACATGTAGAGCTCTGTGCCTCTGCAATAAATCAACTTCCAGTACCTGCACTAATGTGCTTAAACCTGTGTGATATCCTTGTGCTGCATTATTGCCTGTGTGATATCCTCGTGCTGCATTATTGCCTGTGTGATATCCTTGTGCTGCATTATTGCTGCAATGGAGTGCCCTTGCAGGGGGGTGGTCCTCAGGCCCATGGTGCATGTTGAGCATTCTCTGGAATCATTATATTACTGCACTTTGCAGACATTTTGAGGTTTTATCTGTTGGTGGAACTATCAAACATGTAAGACAGGATTCAAGCCACAATATCCTGTGTTTTTCCTGCAGTTTCTCTTGAGGAGATGGATGCAAAGCAAAAAGAAAAAAGAAAAAGTGCCAAATTAGTCCAAATTGACAATCATTGCTAGCACTGGTGCTGCTAGCATGGAAGGTGTCCCTGGCAGGAGGCAGCTGAGGGACACCAGCTTTTAGATTAGTTTCAAGCTTAAAATAACTTCAAAAGTATATGCAAAAAGACAGAAGATGAGCATTTGGTGATGCTGGGGCAGAGGTTAGTTCAGAACATGAAAGACAGGGAAGATAGAAATGTAGTTCTTTAGTCTTGGGGCTTTAATAAGACTTATAATCCATTTGGTTTGGTTTTTTGGTTTTTTTTTGTTTTGTTGGTTTTTTTGGGGGGGGATTTTTTGTTTGTTTGTTGGGGTTAAAAAAAAACAAACCCAAAGATAAATAGGGTAGCAAATCCTCCCACACTGGCTGTAGCTGAGCGAAGGACAAGCCTACTTCTGCAAAGGACTGTAATGTGATTTGCCTGATTGGGTCCAGAAGCAATGCAGGACAGCAATAAAGCACAGAACCAGAATAGTGCACATGGACTTTATTAGGCACAGTGGTGCACACAGGGGCCACTTCATGTTTCTGACCCCAGCAAGTGTCTTTGCTGTGTAGGAAGAGCTCAAGGTATCTTCATCATTGTTTTTCTAAGGAGTCTCTGTGTGAGCTCCAATGTAGACATGGACAAAACTTTACGTGTGAATAATAATTACCATGTAGCACACACACTGACCAGCATCAATAGATGCTGCTTTCTTGATGTAGCTCAAAGTGTACACCCAACACACAATCAATCACCCAGAGAAATACATAAATGTGGTTTCAGAAGAGGCAAGAGGAGGGACTGCAGGCTATCAGGGCATTTGCAAATGACTTGCAAATGTCAGCCAGGCCTTATTTGCATTAACTAATTTTCAAATCAGAAATAAATGGGTTTTGATTGGCTAAATTAAAAGACTTAGGAAAAGAATATAAGAAAGGAGAAGTGTTTGAAAAATGCAATTGCACAGTATAAAATTTGTGAACATAACATAAGGATTTACAAATCAACCTTGAATTACTGGTTCAGGAGAATTACTAGAGACAAGCATTTTTAATTGTTTTGCTGAAACCCTCATAGAGCTTGGAAATAATTTAAGAAAGATAAAGGTGATCTCAAAAATTATGTTAGAAATGCACCCTCATATCCCAGTTTTTAAGGAACTTTTTAAAAATGATTCCCTGTTGTTGGTATTATTTAAAGTGGAGGAGACAGAAGGAAATTTTCCTTGGAAACCAAGTAGGTTAAACTACAAGCAGAATTTTTACAATTTGAAGGTCATACCCTCAAAATGCCAGTCTTAACAACTGAGCTCTTACCAAAACTCCTGCTATGCTCTGAAGGACCTTTTCCTGGAAAAGATGGAAAAAAACTCACCCAACTCTAAGGAATTTCTGGTTTGTAGTTAAAGGTTGAGATTAACTTATAATTCTCTGCCATAGACACAGTTTCAAAAATTGTACTGTCTTGTTAAGTGTTGGGGTTGTTTTACTTCAAAACACAGGCTCTTTGTAATAAATTCATGGCTTTCCTTTGGCTGCTCCCTGTGTTTTCCTTTTGTACATATCACCTCGAAATCTTCCTCCCTGTGACTGGATGTAATCCCAGTCCCAGTCCATAATAGTGGTGGTCACTGGTGGTGGGCAGTTTTCCAGGGGAATTCATTATCTGAGTCATTTATAACTGAACAAAACAGTCAAAAGTGTATGGAGGGAGAGGGAACAATTCCACAGTGCTGAGGGCTGGGCTGGATGACCAAAAGGGTATTTTCTGTCTTGGATTTTTATGCTGATCATGGAAGCACACAGTCTAATGAGCCAGATATTCAAACGTCTTTGGGCAAAGCATTTTGGAGAGGAAGAATGTACATTGGATGCTCAACTTGATGCATCTGAAAGAAAATCAATAGTTTTCCAAAGGCCATAATTGGACAGAAATAGTTCTGGCAGTTCTGGATATTTCTCTGTGAAAATGTGTACCATCCATTATATAAGCAACCAAGTATTTTTTTTGCATCAAAGGCTGTAGTGAGCAATTTTAGTTACTGTTCTCTTTAGATCTTAGTCTTGCTGTTTTTTCATGGATGATATTAGCATAGCAGCACTCCAAAGTCCTTGTTTTTCAAAGTAATGTGATTTCCCACCCAGTGGCTTGCACTCTTTCTGTGTTGCAGAAAGTCAAACAAAGGACCTCCAGTATAGAAAATAATAATATATAATATAATAATCCCGTATATATAGGAAATGAGGAACAGCCTTTTTGACAACCCAGATGCTTTTACCACATCTGACTTCACAGGACATTAAATATCCTGATTGAAGAGCAGTCCTGGGGAAAGTTCTGCCCTGTCTGCAGGATGATGTGGTGTCCAGGTGATGGTTCAGGAGCAGGTGTTTCAAAGCAGGATGACAAGGAAATGTTCCTTTGGGGACCATGGCCAATGAGTCAGGTGGGTGCAGTTGGGGCTGGCTTTCAGCAGGACCAGCTGAGTCATGGGACTGCTCCTCTGCTGTGTGATCTCACACATGCCAAGACATTCTTAATAAGAGGAGAGGAGAGGACTTAAAAATAAGTTCTTATAATTAGGCATTTTTCTAAAATTCAAATATTTTATTAAAAGATTTTTGGTTTGCAATTATTTAATTGTCAATTTTGTAAACTAGCTTTAATTTCAGAATATTACGTATTTTACAGTATTAATAAATTAATATGTTTTACAGTACCAATTGCTAAATCAATTACCAAACCAATTATCTATTACAAATGACCATTTTGCTCTGTTACCAATGAAAAACCAAATATGAATTACCAAACCAATTAGAATACCAATTAAAAATTTCCATTGTAATTACCAGTCACTAGTAAGAATTACCCCTATGGCCTTTTGGAACACCAATTATCAATTAAAATACCAATTACCAAAGCAAATATCAGTTACAGTAACACTTAACAATTGGAATACTAATGAATTATTGCATTACCATATCTGATATTGTTTATAATTAAAATAATTATTATGCTCTATTCATATATAAAAATTAAATTAAAAAATTTTAAAAGCTCCCAGAATCAAAACCAAAGCAAAAATCTCTCAGCTGATGGCAATTATATTTCCTCATAGACATTGCAGTGTGGGAGGTTTAAACCTGGGGGACATTTATGCTGACAATGAGTGGAAAATGTTGGAATTCCCCACAGGATGGATGTTGAGGTTACTGTTTGTAAGAGCCAGCTCTGTATATGCTGGAAAGCCCACCTGCTCCTATTGCCAGGGCTTCAGACCTTGGCTTTCCTGGTCCTGAATGCCAGGGTAGGTGCCAGGGCTCCCTGCCATGGGAGATGGGCACAGCTGGGTCACAGCTGTCACAGCTGTCACAGCTGTCACTCTCCATGCCCGACACAGAGGTGTGTGTCCTGTCCTCAGCATGGGCTGCCCACAGAGAAACATTCCCCCTTGTAGAGAGACAAACAGCTGCTGGAGAAACCTCCCCCTTCTGGAGACACTGCTGCCCACTGCCCCTGCTTCCCTTCACCTGCTCTGGGCTATTACTGCACTTTGAATGGGGTTGCTGAGGTGAGAGAAGGATTAGATTTTTGTTTCTTGATCAGAAGGCTGGATTTATTGATATATGATATATAATACATTATAACTATACTAATAAGAATAAAGAGAGAAACTGTAGAGGTTTGTTAAGCTAAGAATAGAAGGTTAAGAAAAAAATAACAAACTTGTGTCCAGGGAATCTGTCCCCGAGCTTGCTCCTGTGATTGGCCCTTAATTACAAACACAGAACATGAGCCAATCACAGGGGCAACCTGCTACCTTTCACAGCAGCTTGATAACAGTTGTTTACATTTTTCTTCTGAGGCCTCAGCTCCAGAAGAGGAAAAATCTCAAAGAGAAGATTTTATGAAAAAATGTCTGCGACACTGGGCTGCAGAGCTGGCTTCAGCCACATTCAGCTGGTCGGTGCTGTGTGTGCTTGAGCCCAGAAATCCCAGCTCCAGGATAATTTTTGGGCCACTGGGATGTTGGCAAGGCAAGGCAATGCCCTGTGCTGTGCTGGTGGAGCAGCCTGAGCTGGAGCTCAGCAGGGGTGGGGATGGAGGAGCTGCAGGGCTGAGCCCAGGTGATGCTCCCACGCTTTGGGCCCAGGTGTGTGGGGTGCCAAGTGCACAAGGCAGAGCAGTGAAATTCTTTCTCCTCACAGTGCCCAGCCATCAGAGCAGCCTGACCTGTGGCCATCCCTGACCCTGGCCACGGTCTGGAAGAGCACTATTCAATCCACATCAAAACCTTTTCAGGGCTCCTAGTAGCTGCCTGACAATGCCAAGAAAAACATGAAACTCCTTGTGCCATTGCCCTGGGCCTGTTTCACTAGAGGAGGGATAAGCTATGTTAGTTTTTGTTTAAGCAGGCCATGGAGCTGCAGTTTAGCACTCCTGTTTCTAGAATGGCCTCAGGGACTTGATGCTCAAAGATCTAAAACTGGTTGTTTATTTCAGTTTCCATTTCTGACCAGCCTCACATCCAGCAACATCACTGCAGGGCTGCAGCAGCTCCTGTGTTTTTGTGGGGAGAGATAAGCTGAGGGACTGCCACATCACACTACATGAATATATAACCTACTCCCCAAGCCGTATGAGATCCCAGCAATACACAGACTATTGCTCATTACATAGAATCTGTGAGTCCATATGTTCAGAGGATGATGTGTGATACATTATTCACCCTTGCAGTTACTTTATAATTACATGTATTTGGCTAGCTGGGGCACATAGCTGCTCCAAGGTGTCAGTCAGCGTGTTGGAGGCTTTTCTGAGTAATTCAAGATATTGGGGTTTTGCGTAGCCGAGATTCTCCCTTGGGATATTTGGTACAAAACAAGCCTTGGCAGAAGTCTATTGGCGCCCCTGTCTCAGGGGGGCTTCTTGGCAGATGCCAATTACTGGCAATTAACCATGCGTGGCAGAGCTCAGGCAGTGACAGGCACGTCTGTGTGCAGCTCAGGTGGCAGAGAAGTGTCTGAGGGCAGTGTCCCTGTGCTGAGTGCAGTGTCCCTGTGCTGAGGGCAGTGTCCCTGTGCTGAGCACAGAGAGGGCCGTGTCCCTGTGCTGAGGGCAGTGTCCCTGTGCTGAGGGCCGTGTCCCTGTGCTGAGCACAGAGCGGGCCGTGTCCCCTGTGCCGAGCACAGAGCGCAGCAGGCCGCGCGTGGGAGGCGAGCGGCGCCGGGGCACGGAAGGCACCAACATGGGCACTGTGCCTGTGCCCTCGCTGTCCTTGGCTGCTCTGGACAGTGATAAGGTCCT
>JAHXMQ010012337.1:109235889-109250317 GCA_020466415.1 Ammodramus savannarum pratensis | reverse complement strand
TGGAGAGTGGGTGGCAGGAAGGGCTGGCAGGGGCTGTGGGTCCTGTGGATGCTGGAGGGCACATTCTCAGCTTTTTGTGCTTGTTGCACCTTCTTGGGGCTGATGGCCTGCAGCAAAGCAGCCATCAAACCCGGCATTTTGTCAAAGCAGTTACTCCGTCATGCTTGAAGGGCTTGTACGTGTTTGTTAGAGGTTGCAAGAAAAAAATGTGACTGAAAAACATAAGGCAAGCCCTCGGGGTAGGTGTACTCTGTGAGACAGTGTAATCTTGTCCTGCTGCTCACCAGCTTTGCACCTGGTTAACTCTAGGTCAGAATGAAACCATATAGTCAGAAGTGATTATTTGTGACCTCAGACAAGAACATGACCTTTCTATCTATAGACTCCATTGAAACGGCAATACCCTGATTATGGAATATTTCTCAGCTAATTAGGAATGCAGGCTCTACAGGTCACTGAGAGTTCATACTATTCCCTTGGCATAAGCAGATGTGTTCAAGATAAACTTGTACTAAACACATCAACAGCTCCACACTATCTCATGTGCACTGGGGAGGAAAAAAAAAAAAAAAGAAAAGGAAAGGAAAAGAGAGACAGCATCTCACCAAAGCCTAAAGAGCCAGATGACTCCAGGAGCTAGATATTAATTTATGAACATTAAATAAATAATTGTCTTTCGGGTAGTGGCTCCTGGGCTCTACAGCACATGGCTGCCAATATGTAAGCAGGACTTACTGGGGAGGTGCAAATCTGAGGCCAGCAAGATCTGCTGCACAGCCTGTGATTCCTGCAGAGCTGTGCAGCATTCACACAGGGCCAGCGTGGGGATCTGTGCTGTGCTCCAGCCTGGAGGAGTTAGGGAGCACAGCACATGGGCATCAGGGAATCATCATCACCAGAGCCTGTGCAAACTTGGTGCAGCGACAGCTTCATTTCTGTTCCTACCTGTTTGTACCTCTATTTTTGTCTTTTTCTTCACTCTATTTCCCCTCCCAGACCCACTACAGGCTTCCTGATTGCTTCCCAGCTGCTAGCTAGATTCTACATTCCGCTTTATATCTCCTTCATCTTTCCTTGCAAACACACACATCTTCTCTAGACTTTATCGCTCTGCTCTTTGCCTGATCTATTTTCCCATTTCTCATTCAGATGGATGCCATATTCCTGTTGCAAGTTTGTCCAGGATTCTCTTCTACTCATTGTTCTTGCTATAATTTCCCCTTCTATAGCAAAGTGCTGCTTTCCAAAGAAAACTGGTCATGTTTCGTGGTGAGCTTACCTGCCTCTGCCCTGCCATCAATCCTCTCTGTGCCAACAGCTGTGATTCAGCTGGCAAGCACCACAGGCTCCTCAAATTGATGCTCAAGGGAGGAGAGCCCTTCTGGCACTGCAGGGCAGCAGAGGAGCTGTGTGACAGCTCTGAGCAGCCGCTGTGGCTCTGCTGTCCCACAACGACACTCCCGCTTTCCCAAAAAATAGCAAGTGTTTTATTTTGTTGGCCAAGCAGGAGAGCTGAATCTTTCTCGTGCTCATGACTTATAACTCTTATATGACAGGCCATGATGGCAAAGGCATCTGCTTTGCTCTTTGGGAAGCAGTTGAATTTCATCTGCTGTATTACAGAGTGCTGTCCAACAAGGTAGCTGATGTCGGAGCTGCTGTTTTTCAGGAGGATGATGATGTACTGCCTGGCTGTGCCCAGCCTGCACAATGAACACTGCAAGCACAGCCCTTGTGTGGTTTTATCCTGCAGGACCTGGAAGCATTTGCAGCTGATAGAGATGCAGGATAGCATCAGAGATCCTCATCAGTGATCCTTCAAGCGCTGAGCTGGGGTTTTGTCCGCACTGCCCACCTCCATTTTCACAGGAAAAGAGGTGATAAATAACAGCTCTTTATGTGCCTCTGCCTGGAGATTCATGGATGAATCCTCCCCTCCTGTCTGTGGCACTAGTGAGGCAGAGATAAGTAGGGGGATGCATGAGAAGCCCCCAGGAGTAAGGGACATACCTAAAGCCAGTGTTGGTTGTGTGCGGTGGGCACAATGCTTGTGAAGTGAGAAAGAAATTGCCATAATGTTGGAATTAACATTCCTGCTTGAGCCATAAAGCAGCCAGGACCTTATGACTTAGTGTGTTATAACAATCTAAACTCTCCTGGTGGAGCTGGGGAAGCTGGCAGGAGAAGGTAGGGGGCTGCAGAAAGCCATGCACTGCTGCCAGAGCTGAGGTGCAGCAGGCTTGTACAGGCTGGTCACCCCAGGATGGATGGATCACTGCCCTTTCCCTTTCCCATGCAGAAATACCTCTTCCTCAGCACGTCTGCACACAGCTGGTCGGGACACAGGAGGGTCAGACAGGCACTTGCAGTGGTACCTGTATTTTCTTTCTCATTAGCAGAAGCACCATCTCTGATTTCTGTTTTATTGCCTTGACTTCCTTAACACCATTGCTTGTGTGAACAATCACATTCCAATGCCAGCAGTATTAAGGCACTGCAGTAAATAGGGGCATTTTTAACTCTGAGCCATTTTTCTCTCTTCACTAGGACACTTTATGTGTTGTTCAAAACTGAAAGACTGAAAATACAGTTGGGAAACAGTTTCTCAGTGGCCCCTGTGATGTCTGTGTTAAAATGTGTACTGAAGGGGAAACATCTCATCTGCCATGTAAAAGAAATTCAAAGATATCAGCCTCTGAAAAATATGATGCAGGCATTGAACAGGTCTTATTCTATCCCCTCAGATACCTGCACAATTCAGTGTAGGGGCAGGGCCTTTTCCAATTGTTCTGTCTACATATGCTATCTCTTTACACATAAACAAACACCTTTCTGCAGAAGATGACCGTGCCTTTCCTTCTTCACTGTCAGCAAAGACAGAGATATTTTGACTGATGGAGCCATTCAGGTGGGGAGGGAACTGATGTTCCAGAATGTGTCATGATGTCCCCCTCACATGACAGGGAGCTCCAAAGTGCCCCCAAAGCTGCCTCTTCTCCAGGCTGAGAGCGTGAGGTCCCTCAGCACATCCTCATGGGGCCAGTGCCCCTGACCATTCTGCTGGCACTCTGAATTTGTCCTGTTTACCAGTGCCTTTCCTATGGATCAAGGAGCTCAAGACTGGATGCAGTAACTGATGTGGTCTTACGAGTAAAGAAGGATAATCCCTTGCCTTCAGCTCCCCAACAGGGAGACACTCACCTGCATCACATGGAAATAGATTTCCATGATATATGCAAGCAGCAGGCAGATAGATAATGATGTCCCAGTGAATTACTTGTTCCAGTTGTGTCCTCAATGGGTTTTCACTTCTCAAGGCCTCTACATATTTTGGAGGAAAGCATAAATGTTTTCTTCCAGTGTCATGTTGGCCTTTGGAAGTCTGACATCACCGTCTGGTCTCCTCTGAGACAAAGGGAAACTGTCTATAAAATCTCTCTCCTTTCTGGTAATAATATCTTAAATAGACTTTGGTATTACAGCAGTAAATTAGGTTACAATATTTAATATCATTTACCTTTCATAGTGGACCTGTGAGACAGAAAACTAGTTTCATCTTGAGTTTATGAATATGTAAATGAGGCATGGAAAAATGAATAGATTTATAGGTAGAAAGGCTGTCACAGAATAGGAGCATGAACTCATATCTGCTCAGCTATCATGCTCTGTGTTCTGGCTGCTTCTTTCCTGCTTCTGTTTTGGTGCCATGCTGCCTTCATGGATGAGAGGACTTGTATCACTGCACTCTGTTGAGATGTGCAGCAAGATGCAATCTGATCCCACACACCCATGGAAGTGGAAAAGCACTTGGGTTAATCTATCAGCTCATCAAAACAGAGAGCCCCAAGGGCTCCTGAACTTTGTCATCTCCTTTTTATCTTATGCCGCCTTGAAATAAGCTGATTTTTCATGCTATGAAATGACAACGTAAAAGAATGCAGAAAGTTAATTCTTCAAATGCTGATCCAGGAGTACTATTGTGGAATAAACACAATCTTCCTTTTATCTATTCTGCTTCTCTGCTTGGTTTTAGCATCGAACAGTCTCTGTCCCTCATTGCCTTGTTCCAGCACATAAATCATACATGGATTTTTTTCATTAAAAAAATGGAATATGGAAGGTGTGCAGCTCCCACTCCCTATTCCATTAAAAAAATGGAATATGGAAGGTGTGTAGAAGGCCTGGAGGGAAGCGACACAAACCCAGATGTTGTAGGATCCATGTCCCAGCTGCATGTGGCAGCTGCCCTTGCACAGCCTTCAACAGCAGCAGCTCTGCTGTCAATGGCTCATGCCCCAGCAAGGAGCCAGTGTTTTATCTACAAGCTATCACATTGCTGTGCTTTATGTTTTGGTTTTGTCATAAAACAAGCAGGAACCTAGAGAAAGGGAAAGCAAAATTAGATATGGTCCCTTGCCCTCAAAGTTCCATGAGATCACTCCCTGCCCCCTGATTAAGCCCTTCCCTTTCTGATTCATTCCATAGGAGATCTAGGTGTTTATTACTGTATGAACTATTCTAAATGCCTTTCCTAAGGCAATAAAATATAAAAGTGGTCTCAAAGCAAAATTAAAATGAAAAAAGAATCATGAGTTTTAGAGCCTGTCCAGTGAATGCATATTCCTACTGGGATTTTTTTCTCATCCTTGAAGAAAAAGGCATATTTTAAGACAAATAAAACAAAATAGAGGTTTATATCCTCACTAAAGAAAAAGTAGTTTCCTCCTTCATTGTCACTGTGTTTTGATATATGTTTAGTTGTGTTATATCCTAGGATCATCTAATTTCCATATAAAGTGTAGCTACTTTCAGTTTTACTATATAGTGTTCAGGGGAGACTTTGATTTGTGTGCCCTAGGGTAGACCTGAGAAATGCATAATTTTCTTTAAGTCCCTTCTGTCATGCACCATCAGTAAATTCCTGTGCAGATTATAACATGGGTGTTTAGTCAGAGGTCTGCACTCCCACGGAGGAGAGTGGGAGGGATAATAATAAATGTGTGGACTGAAGTAGAAAAAAGAAAGGTAAAAGAAAAGAGAGGAAGAGAGAGAGAAATTCCATTAAGAAAGGTTACTGAATCAAGAAGAATTTATCAAAAGTAGACTGGTGAGAGTGGCTCTTGAATTTTTATGAATTTGTGGGGGCACACTAGTCAGTCTGCTTTGGACTGTAATTTCAGGTAATAGCAGAATTGGGACCACTAGGGCATAGTCTGTCACTGCTTCTAATCTCCACTGCTCTGGAACAACAGTTACACATCAATTCAATTAATCACCAGTGATAACAAAAGTTGTTTTTTCCCCACTTTAGAAATATTATTTTTTTAATTTTTTTTTTTTTTTTTTTTTTTTTAGTGCAGAACTTTATCAGACACAATTTCTTTTTCCCTTGCGAAGAAAAGCTTATGAAGTTCATTTATACAGAGAGCATAAATCCTATCTCCTACTGTTTTCCCCTGTAACCTAACATGAAATATGGCTTATAGCTCAACTAATTCTCAACATTTAGTGCGAACTGATGAAAGTAGTTCATCACTCACAGGGATGCAGCAGGCTTGCAGCAGCACACACAGAGCAGGAAAGGTGCACACAGCAGTGTCATGGAGTGACACATACAGTCTCATATATGGCAAAGCAGCCAGGTATCTCCATGATATTCATTGGGGATATATACCATTAAAAAATGAGTGCTTCCCATTTTACAGCAACACTGTTTCTCTTCCTTGTCACTCTTCCCCCTCCCCAGATTTATCTCCTTTTCTTAATGACTCCCTTTTTTCAATTTGTGTCTCTCTGTGACAGATAATACTTTGTCTCCTTGTTCTCCTGGCTTGGTTTGTGTCTTGCCTTGTTTGCTGCTCATTATTTGCACTATTTATTTGCAGGATGTAGATACAAGAACTTGGCCATAATCAGTTCAATAATTCCACTTCAAAACAAGCCGTTCTGCTGCCACATATAATCCTGACAACTCATTATCCACCAGCCCAGGTAGGTCTGGCTATTGCATATTAGCTGTGCTGCAACATCAGCCTATTTCCCTTGCCTCCTACACTTTAATTCACTATTAAATTCCCCTTGCCAAGTTTTACCTTCAGCTGCATTACTGCAAGGGAAGGGAAGGGGAAGGAGCGCAGCAATGCAGCAGGGATGGCCACTCTTCCTGACTCCCCAAACACCACTTTTTTCTGGTAAGTACACTTGAAACTGTGTTTTCAGCTTGTGACATGTAAATTATTAGAGCTGACATTTTTAATGTCTCCCATCTGAAGCCTGAGAGATGACAGTTGCCAGCCTGCAGGCAGGCAGGTGTGGTCATCCCATGTAATGGAAGGGTAAACTGAGGCATGGTGTGAGGACATGAACTGGCCAAAGGAAGTTAGCCCTGCACCTTAGATCAATGTGTGCAGGGTGGATGAATGAGACAAAGGTGGATGAATGAGACAAAGGTGTATGAATGAGACAAAGCTCTGTTGGGACACAGATGCACCCCAGGAGGAGTGACCAGGAGCAGAGCAGAGTGATGGCCCCAGGCACCCCAGAGACTCCACAGGATGGGGAAGGTTTCTTGCTGCTGCTTGCAGGAGGACCTCATCTGAGAAGCTGAGATGGGGGATGGTCTCCATGGTGAACAGTGGTATCTTGCTATGTTCCAAGAGACAGGAAAATCAGACATTTAGTAAGGCAGACAAGGACCCAACCACGTCCTTCACAGAGAGGCAGGAGCATTCAGGTACAGCTCCTGTATCAGTGTGAAAGGAGAGGGTTATGAAGTTTACCAGGCAGCAAATAGGTCTGTCTTGTCTCTCCCTCTCTTCATCAGTCAGGAAAGAGCAGGTCTGTTTCTAGTCATGGAGACCCAACTAACCAGAATGTTTCTTCTTGTGCAGTGGAGGACAGGGAAAATTTCACAGCCTGATTTCTTTCAGGTGGTTTGTGTAAGAGTCAAGCATGCATTTGAAGCTGAGCATTCACGTATAGCTCAGAAGATGAATCAGAGTTTTGGCTCTGGTTCCTCTGCACAGACAGCAGCCCCGGTGATGACCAACGTGGTGGCTCTTGCTCCTCAAAGTGACAAAGTGACAAATGTCTCTGACCCGGTGTTTGTGCCAGGCCATGCAGCACCACCCGGCTCAGCCTTCCAGGTGCTGTCACAGCACAGTGTGACCCATGGAAACAATGGAAAGAGGCTCTGATTCTTTTGGACACTCAGTGGAGCAGTCAGGTAAGTTCATCCACCACCGCCCTGAGGAAGGTCCCAATCAGGTGTTGTGCACTCCAGCACCAAAAAACATTCAGTGCACAGCAAACTGCTCCCTTTTGTGGCACCAATCTGTGCTCCCCCTCCACATCAGGCATTCATTCACTCTCCTGCCCGGTGTAAGGACATGCTGTTTATTCAGCACCTTTCCACACCATCCCCAAAAGTGCACTTAGAGCCCCATTTTCAGTGCATCACTGGTATGTGACCTCTGCAGCAATGCCCGGGGTGACAGGAAACCTCAGCATTCTGACATGCCAGTTCTGTGCAATCCTGAGGGAGGTAGGACAAGCTCCAGGCTTGCTCCAGCAAGCTTTGGGAGAGTGGATGCAGGTGGCTTTAGGAGACCTCTTCACACCTCCTTTATATCTTTGTTCTGTGTGTTGGCTGCTTCTGGCTGGGTTTGGTGTCAATGCTCAGGTCAGAGAAGACCTGCTCCAGCTGAATGAATATTCTCAGCTCTTTTGCAGTGATTCAGTTCCCAGCTGATGCCCCAGGATGGGAGGCTCTGAGGGCACAATAAAACTGATAACTTGAACAACTGGGCAAGGGGGTGTGTGCACTCAGAATGCTCACAGGACAGAAGGATCTCCTGCTTTTCTGCTTCTTGTCTGTCTTAATCTTTTTGCACCATAGGGCTCTTTTTTTTTTCCTCTAATCACCTTCCTAAGTTGTGCCAACTGACTGCAATTTTCTCCATATCATCCCTCAAATTCATAAACCATGTTATCTACAGAAAGGAGTGGAAGAAATATAAGTACAGGGATGACCCAACACTCTGGGACAGTAATTAATAATCTAGGATCTAGTGCAATAATGGATGAATTAGGGGAGCTGTCAGGAAAGAATGAAATGTGACAAGTATAGGCTCAGCACAGTTAAGAGAATTGCAGATGCAAATACAAAACAGGTTATCCATGAGTGGACAAGAGTAGTGCACGGAAAGAACCTGGGGCAATCAGTCATGAAGAAATAAAGATGAGTAGTTAATGAAAAGCCATAATTAAGACAAGGCAAATATGCTCTTGGGATGTATGAGAAGGAAAATAACATGAAAAATATTACCCAGAGTGTTTTGTCAGAGCAGCTAGCATCAGCTGAGGTGCAGCTACCAGCAGTACTGGGTTTGTACCTCAGGAATGTGAGGACAGACATTGATGGCCAGGCTGAGAATACTCAAGAGCTCGCTTCCCTCCCTGGGCCAGCAAAGCCTCTGTTTGTTAACAAACATCCATACAGTGCAAGGTCAGTCAATTTTCAGGCTGTTTCAGGGGCTGAAAGAGCAGGGAGAGCTTAAACCTTCCTTTCTGGATCAGATGGCAGTTTTCACATCTTTATATTTGATGGTCATTTTTTAAATCTCTTGTTAGTACACAGTGGGGTGATTCCTAAAGCTACAGCAAACACACGTGTGGACAAAGAGTTTATCTCCTGCTCACAGCACGCTCTTGTACACACTGCAGAAATTACACACAATGGTGGCCAATGCCAAAGGAGATGTGACATTGCTGAAATGCAGGTGAGAGTCTGCTGAGCTGCACCCAGGCAGCATCTAATGTCTGACTAAAATCACACGGTGACTTCTCCAATTTTCCTGAAATTGCTGCTTCCAGCAGCTCCCATTCTGTATGGCCAGCACCATGAGAGCAGCTGGCAGCAGGCAGGATGCCAGGCCTCTGGAGACAGCTGATGGCTGGAGGAATTACAATGCTCAAAGGTGGGATGCCCAAAGGTCACAGTGCGCTCATTGCAAGTGCTTGCCTGCCCAATTGCTTTTGGAAATTTTGCCCACCCACAGGAACAGCTACCCACCTGGGCTACCCAAGTCAGTTATGAGGAAAACAAGATGACTACCTACCCGACTTCCTTAATCCTATAGAGGCAAGAAGTTACTTTAAAAGTCAATATTCCCTCTGTTTCCTCACCTACCTGTCTTTGAAGTGAGCTCTTGCCTGAGTTCTTTAAATTCTACAAGGAAAGGGGAAGGAACAGGGGTTGTCTTACCTCAAGAACAGCATCCATGCTGATAACTGTCTGACTTCCCTTTGATGTAGTGAAGCTTGAGTCTCTAAGTACCACCACAGTAAAACTGGACATGCTGGGCTCTGTGCCCATTTTATTGCCTTGGTTTGCCCGAAGCTGTGGAGGGACTTTGATGATCAAAAGTTTGCTGCTGGTAGGCAGGAGGTTGGTGGTGTGCCTCCTGTCCCAGCTGGGCTGCAGCAGCTGGCATTGCCATCTTAGCAATGGCTTTTTGCTCATTGGATGCAGTGAGTCCCTGTCCCCCTCTGACACACAGGAGAGAAAACTCCAGTAAGTGTTTGCACATCTGGAAAGCAAATGTGATTCATTATTAATACAGACCTGTTAAAAGTGTGTTGCACTTTAGAGACTGTAACTGATTGACAGGTCCCTGACCTAAGGAGATTTCTCTCTGTGTTTAAGCATCACAGGACAGGTAAGCATGGCAAACAAAGGAAGGGTTGGATGGAAGAGGTTGAAGGGCCACAAAATTAATATTACATGCTAGCATGGTTCATTACACAAAAGTCTTACACACACTGAAACTTTGCTGACACTAAGAAGTCTGTAAGGTTCAGAAAAGAATTTGGTATTTTACTGTGATGAGTAAGTTTGAGTGGTTTCTAGGGAGCTTACCTAACTCCAAAACCTTACTGAAACCACTGGAAAAAGCAGCAGTTTTCCATGAGGAGGTGTTGAGTAAGTGTTCCTTTACTCAGCAGTAGTTATGGGCTCATGTGAAGATCAGGACACAGAGCGTGGGGGTTTTAATGCAAATATTTGAGAGCCTACTTTGGGGCTGTGAGTCAGAGGTGAAAAGATGACAAGAAATCCTTTCAGAAGTTACAGTCTAGAAATAGCAGGTGGAGCAAACTGCTGCATGGCCTGGGGCCAAGGCCACGAGTCAGGCAACCTCTTTGGGCAGTGTTCTGGCTGAAAAAAAGAGGTTTCAAATTCTGCTAGAGGAAAATGCTTCCTGTGTTCTTGGCGCCTAAATAAAAAAGGTGCTTCAAAGAAATACCTGATCACATACTGATAAAAGGCACAGTGAAGCACAAATACAAGCTGCAGGAATTCACCAAGGGTATGTCCAGCTAGCAAGGTAATAAATTCTGGCTGAAGTTACCCCCACATTGCAGCCCCACCTAGGGCTCTTAATCATGCTTTAGCTCAAAATTCCCTGTTATTCATATACCAAATCCTTTGAAATCTGACTTGAGCTCTTAGGCTTTCCATGGCTAAGGATGTGGCTTGAAGGGATTGGGATGCCTCAGACAACTGGCCTTGAACTGGGGAAACATCTCCTGTCCACATCACAGACCTTTGTAGGATCGCTGGGGTGACATTGACTGTGATCCTCTCAGTTCTCTCACACTCCTACCCTGGAATGCCTGAACCTGCTCTGGATGGGCTTTCCTTCTCTTCACACTGAGACCCACGGGTGCTCAGCTCCCGTGTCCAATTAACCTCTGCTAATTGGCTGACCTGTCAGTCAAATAAGGCAAATCCCATTGGAGTTGGCTGGCAGTGGCCAGGAAACCTTTGAGAATCTGCTGAAGAGAATGTCATGCACAGGGGTGCCCTCTTTCACCCCATTCTGTACATTTTCTGCTCTCTCTCTATTTAGTCTTCTGAGACGTACAAGGGCATGTTTTGTTTTCATAAGCACAAACCACTTTTATCCAAAAAACAAATTTACCTTTTATTTAGGTATCCAAAGAGAATTGCACTAGATAATTGTGGTCCTGGTTGCTCTTATAGGCAGTACAAATGTGTCTTCTTTGCTTGTTTTGGCTTGTTTTGTTTCATCTTAGTTCATTTTTTCTTTTCCACATGCCTATATGAGGGGGAAATATTGAGCCTGCACAATGTATGCAAACACAATTCGTGGTTTGAGCAAGAGGAATCACAATTGGGTGACATTCTGTAATTCATCAAGAGGTCTGACACTGTTATGAAAAGACACTTTTCTGTATTTTGGAAAACATTTTCCTCAACAAACATTCAAGTACATTGTTTGATCAAGCAATAATAACACTTTAATCTACCATGTGTATTCTCTTCAAAATAAGAGGTCAGAGAATAATACTTCTCTCTGGCTTTAAAATGAATCCTTTAACAAATGGTTTTAGATGCAAAGATACGGTGAAAGGATTTTTCTTACCTGGAGAATTTAATATTTTACTGGAAGAAAAAACATGTCCATGTAGTCCAAGGCGACAGATAATGGGACTTATTCTTTGGGTGTCACAGATGTGCATCCCACACAGATGCATGGCTCCCGTTCTTCAGCAGAGCCACTCTCGAATCAAGGTCTGATGCACTTACTTCCTCCACTGCTATCAACCACCTCTGGATTAGGCCTTCAGAGGATAAAGGAAGAACTATCTTATTCTCTTTATTTGCATCCTTAACCCCCCATTGGCTCAGTATGAAGAAAAGGAGACTTGGCACATGGTGGCAGAAGCTCAGCGCTTGTACAGAGGGAGTGGCACAAGCTGTGAGGGGGTTAAGGCAGGTGTAGAATTTTGTGGAGGTCACAAAATTCGGCCTCACTCCCAGCTCAATGGCACCAAGTGATCAAACTGGTACAGGATTCTCCTCTTCCTCACCTGCATGTTCAACTCCTGGCCGTGATTGCCACAAAATGTAACTGATCTCAAGCACTGGTTTAGGAGCACTCAAATACCTGGATGTTTCTATCAAAAGCAAACAATTTTGAGCTGTGCTTCTTTCTCTTATCAAAAATCAAACTTGTGTTGGGATCCAGTGCTCCCAGATTTGCCCCTGAAAAACAAGTGCCAGTTCTGTCCTAGTTTTATCTTCTTTTGCTACCAGGCAGAAATGGACACTCCCACACGCCAGTCCATCCCACACATCTCCCATACCTTCCACAGAAATGTGAAGTGTGGGTATCACAACGTGCTTGATCAGGATTTTGTTCACTGTACACTGTTAGCTCCAAAACTGCATAGCAAAAATCTTTTCTGTCTTGGCTGTTCCTTTGAAAAAGATTAGATGCCTGGCTGCTTTCAAATTCATTTAAAAGTCTAGAATGCAGCCAGATAGCACAACAGTCAATCATGGCTGTTTTTATCAGGACCTCATCTGTTTCGGGATGTCAATGGAAGTTCTGCTGAACCAACCAGAGCAGAAGTTGCCCTGAGCATTCCCTCCTCCCTCTGGCCATTCTGTTGCTTTGCCAGCAGTTCCTGTATGCCATCTATAGTTTTAGGAACACCTTTTGCTGGAAGTTAGAAAAGTGAAAGCAAAAACTGGAAAGTTAAATTCAATTATGAGTTAATAAGGATAAATAGACAATAGTGTAGAAAGATAATTTGTCTGAACACAAAGATCTGGGTGTATATGGCCATGTTAGAAAAGGCAACAGTCAAAACAATATAATAAGGACTTCTGTAAAGCTAAGGGGTCAAAGTGGAGGCCCAAGATGATATTTTTTTACCTGCAATTTTCAAGCATTTCTAATGGCACAGGACTTTCAAAGGAGATGGGGAAAAATGAATCTTTCATGTTTGCCTATTTGGCAGACAGTAATTCAGCTGAGCTAAGCAAAATGGAGCTGACAAATGCCACTATCCTTGGTGATAAGGATTTTCCTCCTTTATTTTTAGTGAATACAAGAAGGACCCAAAGTTTTTCCTACAGAAGACCATATCTGGAGATTTGCCAGAAAACTCAGGGTCACCACCTTGTTTAAGATGGATCAAAATAGAGCTACCTAAATTTTTAATGAGAAAGTAAGACCTGAGCAGAGCACAGCTCCAACATGCCATGCCAAGCTGCTGCCTTGGCTGATGATTCATGGGAAAAATCAGATGCTTTCACTCAAAAAGTTGTTCTTTAAGGTGAAACCCAAGTCTGCAAAATTATTTTTCTCTTCATATCTTTTAATAGAGATGAGCAACATTTTTTTTTTCCTACTCAAATGAACAGCCATAATTCTAAATTCCCTGCAGCATTTTAGGTAAATTTCCATTCCTTCCTTTGCATGGAATATATACTCCTGGAAGGACCAAGTGGAGATAAGCTAAATAAGCACAATGAATAATTTTATGAAGACAAAGGTGATTAAAAAACAAGTCCCAAATGTTTGTGAGCCTCAGACTCATTTCCACCTCATTGATGCTGATGCAGCACATTGCAATTCTGAGATGGCCTCTCATGTCTGCCTGATGTTATTGATTGGAGAAGGTGCCAAGATGAGAACCAGGCTCTGCATTTCATATTTTAAGGTCACTTTTAACAAATGAGCTCATTTCACACCAAGCTATCCTAGAGCATCTTACCATAATGAACACAGTAATTAACAAGCCCTCTTGAGTAATTTTCAGGCATGGGGCAGTTGACCTTTTGTAAGAACTTCATGGCTCTCTGCTGGCCTGTTCCTGAGGCTCTGTCACAGCCCTGCTGAGAACCTGCTTCTCCTCCTGTGCCCTGTGCTGCCTTGGGCTGCATCCCCATGGGTGTTGGGAAAAAGAGAGCACCGAGCTGCCATCTGCAGCTGATCCCCAAGCTCATAAAGCATCTCCACATGTGCAGGGGCTGAGCAATCATACCAGACCCTGCACGCAGACGGTGCAAAGCAGAAAAACCCCACAGCACCCAAGGAAAGCCAGGAAATTTTTTAAATTTCAATTAGTTTATAAGAGCGCAGGCATTGCTGAAATGTCATAAATGATGAAGTAATTTGTGTTTAACTCAATTATTTTGTTGTGGGATTCACCAGAGCTCTTCAATTCAGGTGACAAACTGTGTTTTGCCAAACACTCAGGATAGGCTGTGTGTTGGTCACCAGTTTGTCTTGTGGATGCTTCAGCCAGGCTGGAAAAGGAGGGGGATGTGCACAGCAGTCCCATTGCAAAGAGCACTGCCAGCACGATGAGGAAGGTGATCCTTCCTCTCTCTGTGAGGTGTCTGCAGGGCTGGGTTCAGCTCTGGGCTCCCCACTGCACAGGAGGCTTTGGCACACTGGAGTGCATCTGGGGAGCATCTTGGTGTCCCTCTTCTGGACTCACCCCAGTGAATCCTGCAGAAACAAAAGCATCTCATTCCAGCTTCTGCTACAGGGAGGGGGCAACCCAGCCTGAACGTCAATGTGTTGTAAAATAATTCCCGCAGCCATTG
>JAHXMQ010012337.1:109208640-109220892 GCA_020466415.1 Ammodramus savannarum pratensis | reverse complement strand
AGTTCGAAACACAGAAGATAGTCAGTCTCCCTTCACCTTAGTCAAATAGTGCAAAGTTTAATTTTTTCCAACACCAACTTTCTATGCAGCCACCTGCATCATGACCAAATCTTCTCCTTTTTATTTCTATGGACCTGCCATTCTCTTTCCTGCAATCCTCTAATTTTGTCTGTTTTGCAAACACCACTCCCTGGCTGACTTTCCTCAGCCAGGAAATCTGCTCTCTGCACAAAAAAAGGTCTCTTCTTGTCCAAACTAAAATATCTACCTGGTTAGCAATTCATGAGGGGATGTCAGCGAGTTGTGCCAGGCTGCAGCAGAGCTCCTCCTGTCACAGCCCAGTCTTTCCTGCTGGTTCTTCCTTAAGAAAATGGATCACACTGTTACCTTGCATCAAACTCACAGTCTGTGTGTCAGCCTCTCACACCCATCCCCTAGCTTAAATTTCACCTTTTTAAAACTAAAAATAAAATCTAACTTCCTTATCCAGTTACACAATAACAGCCTCAACCAGGAGCTCATTAACTGGGGTCTCAGTTCCTGCTGCATCCTTCACTTGAGCACTAACACAATCTTGCCTTGCCAGTATTCCTCTGAGCACCACTGCAAAAATCATTTTTGTAGCCTGTCTGTTTGCTCATGTCAGCTCTCATTGTGCATCCCTCCACTGGCTGCCTTTTCTCTGTTGTGTAAAGATATTGCTTGTCCCTGTGCTGTCATTTTCTTTTTAACACTTAGAAGATGATTTCTGTCTCCCATTTGCCCATGGCTCTCATCTCTGCTGCCCCCTTTGGATCTCAGACAAGCCCATTTTCTTTCATACCATATTCTCCTCCATGATAACACCTGGAGTTTCAAACAGCGTGTCCCCAAACAGGTGTAGAATGTGCCTTGTTTTTGTCCTTGAAATCTTTCCTCTACACTTGCCTTGCATGGGAGAGTTACAAAAGCCTTCATACAGTTAGGCTGGCAATAAGTTCTTCACAATGACCCAGGATCCCTCTCCAGCTTCCTTCCTTCCACAACAAGTCACCATCTTTTCAGCAGATTGTGACACACTAGGATTTAACAACAAAAAACAGAATTCAAGTAAGTTTCTTTAGAAGAAACCAAACCAACAATCAATCAATCAAACAAACAAACAAACAAACAAAAAAGCTCTATGAAAAACTGCAAACCACACACAGTTTTACACATGTATATTAGAACAGAGCCCAAAAATTAGTTTATATTTGTAGGAGGAATGTGACGGAATCTGAAAGTGGGATAACAGAGATTAGCTGCTGGGGTAGCAGCAATGCAGAACGGCGCCCAAAACCACTTTCTTCCCCCCAGTCCTGTGCAGAGCCCATGGCAGTGCAAGGCCCTGGAAGCCTCTCACAGATCCCCAGTCAGAGCCAAGCACTCAGGCATTAATCATCTGCACACTTGCTGTCTTCAAGCTGGTACAAGCTATTCACTTCTAAACTAAGAGCTTGGAAGCAATGGCTTTTAAAACCAGGAAGCAAGGTTGTAATTAATATGACCTGTCTATCTCTCAGATTATTAAACTGCATGGTGAATGTTTTGTTGCTGAAGATTAATTATGTAAATCTTCACGGGAGTCTCACACAACTGAAGGAAATATTAATGTTTGTTCATCAGCTCTGATTTTTAGCTCTCAGCTGCTTTCTAAAGGCTGTTGAGTTCTAGTCTGCTATCAACATCACACAATTACCATTAGCAGTAGCCCCAGTGCTTTGTGCTGCATGCAGTTAATGGCTCTGTATGCATGTGGGTGACTGGAGCTTGTCCCAGGGGTTCACACCAACACTGTCTGAACCCATGGAAATGGGAGCTCTGGAGCTGCACATCTGGCTGCGGTCACATCCACTGTAACCTGCTCCTAATTCCATCACCAAGAGTTGCCAGGTGATTCATGGAAAAAAAATTGTTTAGTGAAAAATAAAAGAAAATGAATTTTTAAGACCATTGGAACATTAAATTTTTTTTATTACTTTTTCACTGTGTAACACAGATGCCATTCTGAAAAGCAACTTTAAAGCCTTGCATGGATTCCTTGGAGGTTTTTATGTGCTACTGGCAAGCAGAATCAGCTGAGACGTATTGTTTCTGCTGAAATTTTCATGGAGTTCAATTAAATTACTTTCAGCATGTCCAAGACTCATAGGCTCAATAGAAAAATATGTTTTGGCAAGATGGTATTTTGTCAATAGCAAGGTGCTATCGTGAACCTGTGTCCTGAAGACTTTGTGGGAATGTGATCATGTGTTCAAGCTCCAGCTTTAGTTTTTGTTATCAGCATCTCCACTGCTCAAAGTCACAGGATTTTGCCACCCAAGAACTCTCCTGGACAGAAAGGAAGCTGTAATGCAGGTGGAACACCTCATTGCAAAAGCATGGCAAGAAATGAATTTTAAACAGGGAGCAACTCTGCATTTTAAGTTTCAAGGAAGGTGAGCATCCTTGGCCACACAGTTTCAGATTGAGGATTTCTCTTTCGTACTTCAGGCCTCATAGCCATTTAACAGTTTATCTTTGCTGCAGAATAGAGATTTCCTTTTAAAAAATTAATCACTTTTACTAGAGCTAGCCTTGGGAAAATTATATGGCAAACCTGTGTCTTGTTGATCCCACATATCTCAGTACATTGTTGGCCCTGAAACATAAAGGCAGAAATAAAAGATATCATTGATTTTCAGTCCTTCCCTAATGATCATGTTAGCAGAAAAACTCAGCTACCTTGTTTGGTTTATACAATCTCCAACCCAGCACTTATTAACACCCTGTTCCCCCTGTGGAACACTTGGTTGCTGCTGCTCGTGGCTTTCATGCACAACTGCACAAAATTAAAAAACAAGTGTGTTAAAAAAAAAAAAAAAAGCATGCAAAATTAACATGTGAACAAACAACGGGGGCTACATAACTGATTATATTTTCGCTGTCATGTTGTATTAATTAAAGGTTCCTATCCCATAATTAAAATGAAGCAGCCAGAGAAACTCCACCATGTTATGCAGGGTTGCTCTTGGGCGTTTACAATTATGCTGCCAGGTAGTGCCCAGGGCTTTGAGTGAAGAGATCATTCTGATCAATGGCATCCAGAGCCTGGATCCCAGTTTTCATGAAGTATAGGCTTGTGACCCAAGGTTTTGTTCTGGCCCCATCTTTAATTAGAACCGACTTTGGTTTTCCCTCACTCAGCTGCAATACTTGGCATGGACCTCCTGCATATTTAGATGACAACTAATGAGGATTTTTATTAAACTTGAGCCTCGGCTGGGTGGGAAAAGGGAGCAGCTTTTTAGCATGGGATGGAAAAGACTTTTGCCTCTGGAATATTTCTCAGCACGGAGCAAAGAACCGGGGGAGGAGAGGGCAATGGGAATGCTGTCAGTGCTGCCACTAATAGGGCCTGCCTGGGGCACGCTGTTTGCTGTCCCTTGGAAGGTGACTTTGGCTGCTAACATTTACATTTCAGCAGCCATTTGGCATATTTGATTGTGTCTACAGCAGAAAACGGCACGATTCTCTGAGAGACATGCAGCTCAGATCAACGTCCTCAGCGCCACTGTCACCCCGTGCTGCCACTCTCCATCTCTGCTGGTTTGTCCCAAAGTGCAGGCCAAGAGCACCACAGCACTGCCCCTTCTTGTGAACGTGGGCAATCCATTCCCCACATCGAGCACTGTCCACACAGGCTGACTCAAGGCACAACCTGCAAATCAGAGCCTTTCTCAAAACAACAAGTAATTGAAGTGGGTAAGACAGAAAAGCATTTGCTGTCCTATGAACCAAACAGCTGGCCGTTATTATTTGCCTTTGGTGTGATTTATCAGGCTGGGACATGTGGGACAGGCTGTAGGTGTGTGCCAGAGGCATTGCTGGGTCAGATCCCAGAAAGCTTTGTGACTGCAGCTCCTGTCATTTCCCTACCCCACAGGATCTGCCTTGCAGAAGGAGGAGGTTTGACAATAACTCCCAGTCCTTTCTGCCACACGTTTCACAAGTTCAGCAGATGGCTGTGTGCTCCTGCCACCTGGCCAAAGGGTGCTGTCACCCACCCAAACACATGGCATTAGCACCTCTGAGGGACAGGCCAACCCACTGATGCTGATGTGCTTTAATTCACAATATCAGGATGGCTGAGAGCACACATGGGGCTAGATAGGATGGCTTGCCAGATGGGTGGTAATTTGTTAAGCCGCAAAAGCTTTCAAATGAGTAATCATAAGCTAAGGTCTTCAGCCAACATAAGAGTCATCTGGTTTGTCTTTAATATAACTGCAGAAAAAAAAAAAAGGAAATTAAAATTTTGGGCCATAGTGTGTGCCAGTCCTAAAAATCTCCCTCTGCCTTCCCTTTCTGCTGCTGAAAGTTCAATCACTTATCAAAATAGTGATGCCTTTTGTCCTGGTACATTACTGTAATGCTAAAACATATGTTATATTAAATATTAAGCAACTGCTAATTGGAGCATCATTTGGCCACAGAAAGAGGTGGCTCCATATCATCCATGGTTGTTTTCAGTCTCCTTAGAGATAACAGGATAAGCTAACTTTGCTCTACAGTTAGCTTTTCCTCTTACTCCATCAGCCTTGAGCTTGAGAAGCATTGCATGATGTCCTGAAATCAGTCTTGTGCTCCCTTTTGCACCACAGTTTGCACATTGGGAGTCTCCACTGTGGGCAATATTGCACAGAGAATGAGCTGATGAAGTGAACACTGGATTTCAATGCAGTTTTCCAACTGTCCTTGGAAATAAAATCACTTAATTTACCCTGTTTCTCTTTCGCAGGTATAAACTACAGCATGAAAACCATGGACGTTTAAGTTATTAAGGTTGTTTTCTCACTGCAGGTCATAGGAAGAAATATACATTGTAAAATCCTATGCTGGAAAATCTATGTTAAAATCATTGCATCCAGCTATACTGTTGACAAATTCTTAAATATGAGATTGTTTCATTCAACACACCTGGAGATGATGAGTGGCTCACAGGCTACAGCTACAGTGTGAGATGAATAACTGTCTGATTAATTGAACGGCAGTGATTTTTCAGAACAAGATGTGTAACACACATTCATTTGCATGTCAGGAAACCTCAGGCCTTAAAATGTTTTCCAGATTTCTGAGCAAAACCAGCTTCTCACTGAGAGCTGGGGCAGCTGCAGGGAGGGACCAGTGGGAAGATCTGCAGAGCTTCAGGAACAACAGAAGCCCAACCTGCCAGGGGACAGGACAGGATGCACTAGAATCTCTGACCATACTGCAGTTTGGTCAGTATTTATCCTTCCAGCAGGGACAAGATGCAAAAGTTAGCAATTGGATTGATAATTAACATTCCCCAAGCTTCTTGGATGTGGTCTGGTTTTTGCAGCCTCAGATATACCACACTGGGCTAACTCCAGTCTCACAGATCTGGTCCTATGGCCCATGTTTCCCCAAAATCCTAATGGTAAAAACTCTGAGGCTTCAGAGCAGAAGTCAATCATTGGGAACGCAGGGCTGGAAAGAAGCTTTCTCAATAAACAGTTTGTCCCTAGAACTTCCCTTCTTGCTGCCTAAAGGATGGATGAGAGAAGAACTGAGGCACCTGTCCTTGGGGCAGGAGCCAGGGCTGACCCTCCTGGCCACACTGCAAGCTTGGCTATCACCTTTAGAGCTGAGCCAAGGAGAAATGCTGATGGCTGCAGCCAGGAAACAGCGAGCAGTATGGTCTGAAGAGTTATCCCAAAGTCAGAGTCACTAAGGAGCAACCTCATCCACACATCCACCACCAGCACATCTCTTGATATGCTTACTCAAAACAAGCTGCTACAGGACTGAGACACTGAAGATTTGCCTGGACATTTCAGTGTCTAGAAGACTTGTTTTTTCCCTGTCTTAAAGAGCTCAAAAGTCCTGCTCTGTTTTGCAAAGAGTTAATTCTCTGTTAAGAAAACTAAATGCATTTAAAATATTTTCACTGTGCAGGTTTTTGAGCTGCTTCAGTGGGAAGCATCTGGGAACTCTCTTCAGGACCAAGTCTGGCTGTCAAATTGACTGCTAGAGGCACAGCTGAGCTTCAAATGGACGAGCAGCGTGCGTGCAAGACGCATCCCAGAGAAGGAAGATGTTTGACAAGTGAAATGTTTTTATTTTGTGATGGAGAACGAGCAGGAACATCAGACAGGTAAATCGGCCTGCCAAGCATGAGAGTTCCTGACTGACAGGCTCATCACCAGCCCTGCTTGCTCCAGAGGATCCAGCATTCATTCTACTGAAAAGCAACCATTTAAATTGTTGTTTGCTGACTTTTCATTACTGATTATAATTGCCATGTGCAGGTTCAGAAGAGCAAAGGGAAGCCTTTGCTTTGCAGGCAAGGGAGAATGGGATGTGATTCTTCTTGAACCAAACAGAAATGAAGGAAGCTGGAGCAAGAGAAAAAAAGCCTACAAATGGTCAGAATAAAAATCAAACAATCTGAAGCAGAGAAGCAGGACTATCACTGATGTTTATGAAAATTTAGTCATTAAAATCACAAAATGCCAATTAGAATATATGTCAAGGATCGACTCCTACTAACATGCTCTAGTAAGGCAAGCATCTTTCATATAAGAAATTTTGAAAAGATAGCCCTGTAATTTGAGATTATTTACTATCCTGTTACTATACAAACATGTCTAATTAAGCATTTTGCCTCAGCTATGATAAAGATGTTCAAATAAATAAACAGACTAGAAGGACAGCATGAGGACATTGGATGGTGTGACATAAATTGTTTACCCATCTGAATGTGAAATGCCTTCTTTAGTCACAAGTGCCAAGGCCACCAGTGAATGTGTCCTTTCAGCCCTGAATGCGTGAAGCAAAAACCTTGCAATACAACATCATGTATCTTGTATGGACTGTATTCAGCAAAGTGTTTAAATGTGTGCTTTAATCTATTACTATTCAACAGTTAAGTACTTAACTTTTACTAAAATCCAGGAGAAAAGATACACTGAATCAGACACTATAAACTGGATATTTTAAAGCAAAACTATTTTGGCAATGCTTGGAAACACTTTTAAAACTTTATTGGGAAGGTTTTGAGATCTCTGTACTTCTCAAGCTCTGGTTACTGTAAGGTGAACTGTACGCAGATCAGAAGGAAAAAAATATTAAACTTAATTAATCCAAAGTGATTCACAAAATGTCTGGAATGACTTTCCCATACCTAGGAAAAGGTCTCAGCTTTGAAGTCTGCTATTTGGAGAATACTCAGGGCTAAAGACAAAAGCTGAAGATCTTGGCAGAAGCCTTTGATGTTCTCCCTTCCACCACTGTTATAAAGTTCACAGTTCTAATCAGTAAAATTACAAGGTATTTGATCCTCAAGCAAGGCTTGGCACAAAACTGATCCCTGCACACAGCAGCAGTGAGAACAGAACAACCCCAGGGGTGGGAGCAGGGAGGATCTTTGGAAAGCAATAAATAGGCAGGACATCCCAAATGGCAGCAGCTGGGGGCTGCTCAGGGGTGGGATGTCAGGATGAACCCCCTGGGAGATGTGATACCGCACACAGGGCAGGGAGGAGGTCAAACGTGCAGGGCCCTGCAATTTGTCAGACGGCTAACACCATCATTACCTGTGTGTGTGTGCACGGGGCATGCTTGACAATAAATTACAGCCACAGATCTCCAGGCTAAATGCCCTCTCATTGGCAGCACGGAGCACTGCACTCCCCCTATTAGGACGTATTGTTTTATAATGGGCAATAAAAGTTGGCTCTCACAGCGTGAGCCTGAAAAAGAGTCACCGCTGAAATTAGCAGCAAAGTCAATAGTTTGGATTTTTCTGCATATTACTTATTTTTCCTTTTTCTGACACAGCTGGCAGCAAGAGCATGGGAAGAAGCACGGGCTTGAATATGGATGTAGAAGTGGGGAAGGAGTCTGAGGGTGCAGCAAGGGAGAAGAAAAGCTCCCTTGTTACCACTGGTACCCAGCATCAGGCACGCCAGCCTCCAACAGCAGGCATCAGCGGCAGAAGCCAACATCTCAGCAGCATCAGTGGAAGAAAGAAGGTGAGAGGACACAGAAAAGGGAAAATTAGAGTCTTCCTGTTCCCAGGGGAGACAGGGTCAAGCCTATGAGGAAGGAAAACCAGCAGCCACTTCCATAAAGTGACTGCAGGGAGGAGATGTGTCCCATCACCCTGCTTGGCGCAAGAGCAGCATGTGGCTTGTCACAGTTGTATTGCCCCAGCTTTCCCACATCTGGCTCAGGAGGAAGGCTCTCTTTGGCAGCTGACAGGTGCCACTGCCAACACTTTCAGGGCTGGGAAGGAAGGAATAGCAGAAGATGCCACTTCTCCAGCTTAGATGAAGCCAGAAGCCTCGGCAGTGGCACTCTCACTCCTTGTGTTTCAGTCACAGCCAGCCTGCCCAGAGTGGGAATAGGAGAAGGTGGTGAACACAGCAAAAATAACAACAGTGTGAAATTTAAACATGCTTAAATTTTCCTACATAAGCTGCACCTAAGAGTTCAATACTCCTGTTTCTCTAGACCCCTGCCAGAACAGCCATCTCTTTATACCCTGCTGTAAAACATCAGCTGCTGCACTGGTACCTCCTCTGATAATCAGTGAGGAGAACTGGCATTGAGATAGCAGAGAACAGCTGCAAGGTAATGCACACTGAAAGATACCATTTGAACTACCTATATGCATTGCTGGGTTCTGAATTAACCATTTAGAAAAAACAAAGGTCCAGGCAGATTACTGAAAACTTTGCTGTTTTATGCTGGTCGTTCTTTCAGACTCTGTGGGAGAGAATTTTTAGTATTATTTCTATTCCACTATATAAATTGAAGACCTTTGCTCCATTCTGGTTATTTCAGATTGAAAAAGAGATATGGTAAGAATAACAGAGGCCTGGGGACAGGTGACAAAGAGGATTAGAGGGATAGAAAAGCCAGAGTGTAGAAGAGATTGAGACATAGGATTTGTCACAGTTCCAGGGTTAGCTGCTCCTCTGACCTCTTTCTAGTACAGAGGCATGCTCTGCTTCTTCAGGGCCCTGTGGGAGTCTGTCTATCTGCCTGCTCTTTCCCTGCTAACAGCTCCCTGACAGCTCAGGGAACATGTCTTTCAAGGAACTTGCTTTTTAATGACCAGCATGCTCGGGATCTTTTTACTCCTGGCCTTGGCAAAAGAAATATGCGGCTGGACTGTGAAAATAGCATCCTTCCAGCTCTGGCTGTTTTGCCATGACCCCTGCCATGCTAATTGCTAATCTGGAGGCACTGTGCAGCCTTCCAGCTAGTTAGTTCCCTGCTATTAAACTGAGACAATGTTTGCATAGAGTGGTGTCCACTGCCACTCCATCACATAAATTGTTCTTAGTGACTTAAAAGCAGCCCTGCATCCTCCACACTCTGGTTCAGTGATGGTGACAAATACTTTTTCCCTTTTTAAAAATGAGGGTTATGTTTCTTCTTTTCCAGTCAGAGGGAACTTCCCCAGACTCCCATGACTTCTCAAATATGTCAGACTGTGACCTAGCAACTTCCTCCATCAGTTCATTTACGACTCATGGATGCATCTGATCAGGTCATGGACTGAATCATGAAACCATAGAATGGGTGGCTTTTGAAGGCACCTCAAAGACCACCTAGTTTCCAACCCTCCTGCCATGGGGAGGGGTGCCATTCACTGGATTGAGCTGCTGAAGGCCCCATCCAGCCTGGCCATCCCTTCCAGGGATGGAGCATCCACAGCTTCCCTGAGCAGCCTGTTCCAGGGCTGCACCCTCTGAGTAAAGAATGCTTTCAAAACATTTTCCTTACTCTTTTGTTAATCACTGATGTACCAACAGAAGCTTTTCTTGATGTCCCTTGCCAGATTCAATTCTATCAGGGTTTTAGCTTTCATAACCTGATACCTGGCTGTTTGGACAATTTCTTCTTTTCCTCTCAGGCTACATATTCTTGCTTCCTGTTTTGTGTTTGAGTTTGCTCAGGAGAAAATATTTAATCCATGCTGATTTCCTGACATTTTTGTTTGACTTTCTCTTTGTTGGGATGCATCTCTTCTGAGCTTGGAGGAGGAAGTGATTCTTGAATATCAACCAACTCTCTCAGGCCCTTCTTCCCTCCAAGGCTTTATCCCACAGTGCTCTATCAGGCAGATCCCTGAAGAGGCCAAAGCCTTTTCTCTGGAAGTGCAGGGAAATGAGAGGTATTAGCAAGGGAAATTGCTCTGCTCTTCCCCACTCAAAGCTGCAGGGCTGAATGAGCGTGAGGAGAAGAAGCTCACCTGAGGCTGCTCTGGTCCCCAGGGAAGGTGGACTTAAATACTCCTGGGACACTGAGAGAAAGCCACCAGACTTGTTTCAAGCTAACCTAGAGGGCTGAATCAACCCACCTAGTGCTTCTTGCTTCCAAGGATGTTTCAGGTTTGCCTGCTGCCATCAAAGATAAAGCAGGCATTGAAGAGTGAAGAAGTGATCAGGAATTTTGCCAATGTATGAACATTCTAGCTCCAAATGCCCTGGTCTGGGCATGATTTTGTACCCTGGCTTGGTGTCAGTTGGTCTCTCAACTGCCCAAGAGAAAAATCAAAGTGACATAGGTCCACTTTTGGCTCCCAGTTGCTTACACATATCAGACAACAAGCTGACGCCACTCAGGTGTGAATGAGTCTATTCCTAAAAAAGCAACTAAGAAAAAGAAATTTAAAAAATCTCCTTGTAGGGGCAACCAATCCCTGTGAAGAGTTAATGGAAAGAGCTGTTTCTGTAAAAAAAATTAAGAATTATTTGTGCCTTCAAATCTCCTCAACTATGGAAATGTAAAAATATCCTCATTTTTCATTTTTTGTATTTATAAGCCTGTTTTGCAGAGCTGCCCTTCTTTTACACAAACACCACGGTACATACCCTTCCTTCCTTTGCTGTCATAAATTATCTTGTGGACATGCTCTCTGAAGTTACTAACTGTACTTTTGCCATTAATCACGGCTCTAACTTTTTCTAGACTTCACCTCCTCGCCAATCCATCTTAGGCAAGAAAGAGAGAGGTTTGGCCAGGGCTCTTCTCCCCTCCAGGGAGCCCCACTCTGTAAAGTGTCTGTAACAATGCACCTTTTAATGATGCTCCCCTTTGGCTTTCACTGGGCTCATTGCAAGGCTTGCACTCCATTTTCCTGTAATAACTCAGCTGCCACCAGGTTGGTGCTCCTGACAGTGACATCCTTTCCAGGACTTTTCTGGCTTGCCCCATCTGGAGCAGGGAGATGCAGATGCTCTGGGGAAGTGATCAGGGCTCACCTCTGCAGTGACCTGGAGCATTTCCCCTGGGGATCCATCCCAGCAGCCAGCAGAGGAGCACATGGATTGATGCTCCCTGCAGCTCCCTGGGGTGCTGTTATTCACTCGTTTCCCTGCACAGCTTTCTGCAGACCTGAGCACATGTATAGTTTGTGCCATGTTTACCACCCCAACCTCTTCCTTTAGTGGACTGCATCAAAATAGAGTCAAAGAAAATTCATTCCCCATACTAGATGCTAATACAAATAAGAGAACTCTTCAGCTGAGTGAGTTCTGATGGTAAAATAATTGGTGTAACTATACTCAGGATGAATATATGCATGCAGGATGCAGTCAAGGCATTTATGTCCTCTACCTCCAAAGCACACAACTCTACCCAATAAAAGCATTTTTGCAGGCTCAGCCAGTGGAAAGAACAGATAAACACTTGAGCGATCCTCATGTATATTTAATCTGGTAGGCAAGGGTGATGGCTGTACACGCACACACACATATACACAAATCCATATGTACCTTCTTCTACTGCCATACAGTATTTCTGATGTGTTTTAAAATATTAGAAACTATACAAGCACCTCCCTACCTTGCACACCAGCATAGGAGGGGCAAGGAGGAGCAGTGCCATAAGACAAAGGTCATGCATGAAAATGTAGTATCTGGGATTCTGTTTTATTTTTACAGGTCAGCACCTGATTTTGGTCAAATATGTTAGGAGGCTAGTGCCCTCCCACACCCAGATGGGCTCAGGCATGCCTGATTCAGAGATGAAGGCAACATCTGCAGGGTAGGATGAAATTCAACAGAAGCTACATCAAGAACAGAAACCAGTATCTTGTTGAAAACAGAATAAAGCCAAATGAAAGATCCTTCCTTGAACAGCAGAACACAGAAATGTGACAATATCCCTTCCTGAGGACATTCCCTTCCCTTCCCTTCCCTTCCCTTCCCTTCCCTT
>JAHXMQ010012337.1:109186884-109199454 GCA_020466415.1 Ammodramus savannarum pratensis | reverse complement strand
TGGCTCTGGGTGATGTGGTTTAGGGGTTCAGGGGTTACAGGGGCAGTGCTGGGTGGAGGGTTGGATCTTGGAGCCTGAAGGTCTCTTCCAGCCTTGATGATTCTATGATCCTATGCAGGCAAGACTGCCCTTCTCTATGGTTCCAACTTGCCTGCCCTGGGTCTGAAGCTTGCTTGCTTGCCCATTAGGGTTACAGAATGAGGAAAATGTGGACAATTTTCCAGAGACCAAGAAGATACCCTACACAGGGGTCTGCCCAGTTTATTCTCTGTTACCGACATTGCTATGTCCCTTCCAGAAACTTCATTTAACCAAAGTAGGTGTCTAAAAGGTAGGGAACAGTCAGAGCTCTGACTGAGCTGCAGCTGAACATGCTCCCAGCAGTTAGGAGCAATAAAGAAAACCCTCTTGAGTGCTCAAGCAGTGAATTAATTATTTCCAAGCTGTATTTTCACAAAGGTGTTTAGACTCCTGATAGTGGCACCTGAAGAACTGAAAAACAGAACTTGCTCCAAATACAGACATATTTGGGAACTTTGCACATTCACATTGATTCAAGACAACTGTTTGACAAATGAGAGCACGGTGAGTGCTAAACAAAGGTGATCTGTTCAAATAATGTCACAGCCAGAAAGAAAACACCGCTATCAGAACTAGTCAGGTGTGCGTCCATCACGGCTAATGGCCGGTGTCAGTGCCCCTGAGTGACAGCACCGTGCTCTGGGGCAGGGGAGCAGCAGGGCTGTGGGGGCAGCACAGCTGGGACCCTCCAGCTGCCCCAGGGCTGCACAGGGGGAGCCCCAGGAGCGGGGCTGGGCCACGCACAGCGCGGGCAGGGAGGCAGATAAAGCACCCTGGAAAACACAGGCCACAAGGCAATGCTAAACTAACGTGAGGAACCAGTTCAGTCACTGCTTGACAGCTGTGATGGGTGGGGTTGGGAAAGAATGAATCCACGGGTCCCTGAAGAACTCGCCCGGCTGCTGTCAACAACAGCATGGATGGTATCAACAAACATACGACTGCAATTCTGCTAATTTTCATTTAAAACCCCCAAAACTATCCATCAAACAAACAAAACCAAAGGTAAAGCCTTAGCTGTAAAAAGTCAGTGGAGAATTGAGAATTTCTCTCCTTTACTTGGTTTAAATCATGCCCAGTACAAATTAGATGAACTCATGTACCTTGACTCTCTAAGGGCTTTGTTGTGGTTACCAGGAAAATAGGAAGAAATTGCTGTCCCAGTGATTTCTTTTTCAAGTATGAAATAAAGGGTTAATGACTATAAAATATGAGTGACTTGTACTGAGAATATGTGATATCTTTTCTTCTTGTCCTGACTACTGCCCCTGTAATCATACAAGTAATTGAGAACAGACTGCACCAGCCTTTACAATTCCCCTTCGAGGCACTTAGAAAGGATGGGAATTCATTCTGCTCCATTTGCAGCCAAACTTTGCAATTCTGAAATTTCCTATCCCAGAAAATCACATTTATGAGGTAAAACAACCATAGGGGGAATGTGAGTCTGATGGAGGAAGAAGGCTGATTAGGTTATTGGTGTGTCCGCAGTAATAACATTGTTCAAACTGGAACTGGAACATGACAATGTCCTTAACAGGCCTCCTTGCTCAGACCCTCCAGAAAGAAAGTGGAAAAGGCAAATCCAAAGAAGGAACATGGTAGAAATAATGTAGAGAAGGAATATGGGAAGAAAATGCTGCACCAAAAAGCCAGCAATGGGCTGCACGTGTTCCCATGCATCAGGGATCTGTCAATCCAGCTCGTGGTTTGTTCTCACACCCTTCTTAACTGCACAGGGTGCCTGTTCAGTGTAATACAAAATGAGATGTGTTTCTGTATTTTAGCTGAGTTTTTTGACTTCAAACCACCTTTAAAGTGCGTTAGCAATCCTGTAACACCGCACAAAGAGGAAAGGCTGGGTACAGTTCTTCCTCCCCAATACACCCAGTCTTCTGAGTCACACTCTATGCCCCCAAAAAAGGCATGGTAAGAAAGAGGCATTCTAATCTTTACAGAGCATTCACTTCAATTGGCTTTGGATTGCTTGAGCCCTCCACTTTTGTATTCTAAAGAAACCAAGAGAAAGCTCATGAAGATCAGAGGCAGCTGAATGTCTTTATGTATAAAATAGCTTGAAAGGTAGGGCTTAACCCAGCAAAAGAGAGAAAAATTCACAGTTCACCTACTCTATCCAGTCACAGATTTGTAATTTTGACACTTGTGATAAAACTAAAAGAAAAAAATGTTAAAATTACATGGGGAAGGGAGGAGGGTCATGAGTCTAAACTAAAAGCCTGAAAAAAATAATTTCAGGACTTCAATTGTCCCTGCAGATTTCCTCTAAAGACTGACAGCATGTGGCACTGTCTTACTCTAATTTTCTCTAAAGGGTAAATGTGACACTGTATTAACATTGAATTAATCAGAGGAGCCAAATATATCTGTATGCAGAATATATCTGTATCTCCCTATCTCAGAAAACTTTCTACCCCAACCGAGCACCAGCTGGAAGCGAAATTCTTGCAATGGAGCCCTTTCTGTTTAATCCCTTAATCTTCTCAACAGTAGGGATTCTCTCATAAACCCGACTGGAAAGTAACATCTGCACTGTTGAAAGAGAGAAAGCAGCAGAAGGCAAGCCACGGAGGTCTCAGCTCCCTCTCTGCCACTCGGCAGTTTTCTCTTGAAGATGCCTGTTTAAGGACAGCTTACATTTAATGACAGTGACACAGATCAGGCCAACCCCAGAGGCTGAAATGTTTTCTGTTCCGGAGCAGCTATGGCTCCCCATTCTCATGATGTGGCAGGAGAACTGTGAATGACAAGGAGACCACAGAGATGGATTAACCTGCAGAGATGGATTAACCTGCAAGTGTTGTTATTCCCTGAGAGTTACTACCTGTCCTCCCTTCAACCTTCCCTTCTTATTATTTATGGTTAGTATTCTGACAGCTTACACCACAGGGATGTTCCTGTCTGTAACATGTCCTGACTGTCAGTCCCAGGGCTTTATTATGGGTTTCAATGTCTCCTTCAGACTCGAGGTTAAGCAGCACAGTAGCACAGATTAGTTGAGTGGCTGCTTCCCAAATGCCAGGTCAAAATTTCGTGGGTCTCCTGGTTAACCCAGCCTTACAAAACCCCATGAAGTCGGGGCACAGAACTCACAATCTTGTTATGTCTTCTTACAATCTAATAGAATGGGAAAAACACCCATGTCTAATTAGAATTAAGTGTAAATATGTATTAATGTATATAACTCCTATGCATAATGTCTTCAAAATATCAAACCTGATATTTGAAGGGAGGATGGGGAGAAGATGGTTGCCAGAGTATTTTTTCCTGTTTTTAAATAATAGTTTTATGGGGACAGGGAGGAAGATAACTCTGAACTCAGGTGACCAGATGGGTTGCTAATGTGACTCACTTCATTCTGTTCCCTCTTTGAATATCTGTCTTGTTTCCTCTCTGTCCCTTTTCCCCCCTTTTAAATTCCCACAGTGCTGCAGTACAAGTATCTGTTGCAGAAAGGAGAGGTGATGGCATCTAGCCTCATGCTGTTAGAATGGCCTTTTTCTGAAACAGGACTCACAGTCAATTAAAGCAAACTTTTTACCAATGGCCAAGAAAACCTTTACAGAAATTCTTCATGCTTACTTTTTTAGTAACCCTTCAACTTTGTAATAGTAATCACTTGCTCTGGAGAACAGAGCCTGACCCACACCATATCTTAGGTTAGAAGCTACTTTTTGGAAGAAATAGTGACTTATGAATCCAAATCAGGCATACACTGAAAAAGGCAAGAGCATAGTGATAAGAGTGCACCTTTTTGGTCTTTCACCTAAAGTCTGTAATTTATCACAGGTGCCATTGGATATTCTGTGACTTCTGGTGAGGATTAAACATAAAGAATACTCTACTTTAGCTTTCTGGGCTCAGAATCTGTGACTTGTTTCCTGGTATGCAGGCCCAGAGCTTCCTTCAGTCTCAGCTGGAAGCTTCTGGCTCCTCACTAGAGTGAGATCTGCCCAAGAGCCAGCGAGTGACTGAGCTGTGGTACCACAGGAAAGGCCCCAGGGGAGACATTGAGATGGCACTGCAGTGGTGCTCCAGGAGGATATTCAAGGGACTGGGGACCTGAGTTTACAACCATCCCTGAAGCCCCGTGAGCGTGGGTAGGGCATCTTGCCTGTGGATATTCTCTTTATTCAAGTGATGCTGATAACAGCAAACACCTCCCCTACTGAGCACACCACACCTCCCAGGTTGCCTGTGTCCAAAACAGACCTGAGACGTGAGGCAGACCTTCTGATCGCCTCTCTCTTCCAGCTGGATCCATCACAAAGAAGACACAAGAGTATCCCAGACTCTCGTAGAATCACATCTTAATAAAACATATAACTAATAACTTAAAGATAAGTAAATTATTTCAGTGAGGAAAATTTAGGTGAAGTGATTGAAAAAGATGAACTAGAAAGGATGGTAAACAACTTTTCTTCTATCCACTGGGTCCTGGATAGGTACATTCCTCCAGTCCTTGTTCAACTTTCAGTGCCTTCATGAGCTAAGAATACCCCACTAAAGTTTGGCAGTAAGCCTGCTTCCCTATCAGGCCTCCTTCACCTCTCACATGCTTCTCAGTCTGTTCCTTGCTTGTTGCCCTTTTTGTCCACTGCCCATCCCACCCTTATTTGGGAAAGCTGTACCATGCCCACATTTTCTTAGGGAAAAAGAAATTGTCCTCCTTTCACTTCCTCCCCAAAGGTTTTGGCTTGACCCAGAAGGCAGCAGTGAGGACCTTCTTACTCTCATGACCTCTGCAACATGATGTACAATACACAATAGTGGGCCAGAAATAAAGAGGAGGAATACTTATGTTCCCAGGTTATGGTGTACTCTGCTGCTTTTATGTCTGCAGTGCTCCTGGTGGGGCCCTGTAGAAAGCCAGAGTTGATGCAATGGTCTCTGAGTAACAGAGTGCAATTAGTGCAGGCTCCTGGAAGCATGCAAAGCAGGAGAATCGATCTTTGCAAACCTTGGCCTCAGCCTGGAAGGAGGTGGTTTATGAGCATGGTGCTTTTTGACCTGCCAGCATCATGGCAGTATATTACAAAGGCTGTTGCTGCTCCTCCCTGGAGCAGCACTGGAAACAAAAGTGGATTAAGGGGCAGAGGGCACTGCACTGCCTCCTCAGCTATCCAAATGCAAAAAGAGATATATTGCATGGCCAAGAAGACTTTGTAATGCAACAGCTTAGTGCTGGTGTTAACACACCAGCCCAGTAAGAATCCCCAAGCTGTTGCATTCAGAAGGTCAGGTGCCTCTCCCCACTGTGTCTTAACTGGGAGGCTCAATGGTGAGCGCTGGTTCATGGTCAGCATCTTTTCATTTCTGCCCTGACCCAGATTCTGAGCTTTTGCTCCAAACTGGCATGACACTGCAGGGGCCAGAGGCCATTTGCTCTATTGTTGGCAGCTAGGTACAAGACTGTCCAGGGAGAGGTGGAGTGGAGCTGTTGGAAAAAGGTAAGTCTCAAAAATAAACACTTTTAGTGGGGAAATCCTAAAATGCCACTGTGCAATCAGGTGATACCAGGGATATGCCCTTAGGAGCCAACAGCTCTGCTTTGCTGAGGGCTTTAGTGGAATTGCAGTCGGGTGGTGATGTAAACACACAGACCTCTCACTGCCAGCTCTCTTGATCCCATTGCTATCAATTGCAGATTCAGGCTGAGCATACAAAAGAACACACTGTAAGAATATGTTTTTCTTTTTCTTTCTTTCTTTCTTTCTTTCTTTCTTTCTTTCTTTCTTTCTTTCTTTCTTTCTTTCTTTCTTTCTTTCTATCTCTCTCTCTATCTCTCTCTTTTTGTCTTTCTCTTATCAAAATCTCTGCAAGTGCGCTGAGAGGGGCGGGAGGGTGTCTGCTGCAGATTATTACTGAGACCACTTGTGACACTTTCTCATTAGCCTGTGTAATGGGAAGCCAATCTGCTGCTCAGGAAGCAGCGCTGCAAATTATTTTCAGCCACAGATGATGCAGCCTGGCTTTGAACTGCTTGGGCCTTGTTGCAACAGAAGCACCAGCAATATTCATTTAATGTGCGTTGACCTTTTCCTGACCTGGGAGACAGAGACAGCTCCTGCTCTGGCCTTTTTCTATCACCATACTTTTTTCTGTAAAGATTCTGTTTGACAGACTACCAGGAGGAAAACACTAAATGCTGTCTGCCAAAAAAAAAAACCAAAACAAGTTTTTTTGGCTTCAGTACAGCTAGGGGAGAGAAACAAATTTGTTTATCTCTCCTCTCCTGCAGCCATGCTGAGGACACATGGCAACTTTTGAACCTTAAAGGACAGCAATATGGAGTGAGGACAAAGGATTAATCCGGACAAAGGGTGCCCCTAGGGCATTAAAAATAACTACTCCCTTCACCTTCTGTTGCTGCAGTAAGCTCACACCACTTGTCACTCAGCAGGAGATCTGAATCAAATAGGATGAAACTGGGGATGACAGGAAGTTCCTGAATGTAGACAAATCCATCAAGTCCATGCTTTGGAAATGAAACTCTGAACTACTACCTGCCCCTAAAATGATATCACTTTCACATGCAGCTGTAGGGGCACAAGTTTTTCATTATTCATGACAGCAGAAGAGAGACTGCGGATGATGCTGACCCCAAAGCTTGACACACTACACAGCAGCAGGCCAGCACAGTCATAGGACCAATTGCACCAAAATCTGAGCACCCACAACAGAGGCATAAGTGAGGAGAAAGGGAAACATGAGACAAATGTGGGCAGGTATGAAGAAAACACCTCTTCCTTGAAAATCCATCAGAGCTGGAGGGAAGAGATCACAAAGAAGCAGAATACAAGAGGAGAGATTACTGCCTGGTCAAAAGCATAAGACTTCATACTTGAGTTAGATGAGCCTTTACTGACAACACTACACAACCATCACAGTGCCTGACTGGGTCAGGCATGCCTCAAGACCTGATCACAGAATCTCAGAGTCATTAGGGTTGGAAGGAACTCTGGAGACCATCCAATTCAACATCCGTGCCAAGGTAGGGTCACCTAAAGCAGGCTACACTGGAACACATCCAAGTAGATTTGGAATATCTCCAGAGAGAGAGATCCACGGCCTTCCTGGGCAGCCTGTTCCAGTGCTCTGCCACCCTCAATGCAAAACAGTTCTTCCTCATGTTGAGGTGGGTTTGGGTGTATACCTAATGGTGCACTTTTATATCATCGGCCACCAGAAGGCAATTTTTGTTCTATTTATTCCCACTCCATCTTGTTTTCTGCCTCCTTGCTCTACAGATTACTCTGAAAGCTCAGAAAAACATACTGCAGTTTCAGTTTCCTCCTTGGAGGAAGGCCTTTGTGTTTCCTTCTTGGCCTTTCTTGTTCTCTGGTTTATGGATTGCTGACATACTCATGTGGCCTTTGTTTTGACCTCTGCACTATATGCCAGGGCTTGAGAGAACTCATCCAAGGAGCAAATGGGCATTTGTCAGAAATATTTATGCAAAGACAGAGAGCAGTGATGTCTGAGAGACCCTGCCCTGGATGCAAAAGGGTTGTGCCACATTAAATTGTTCTGACATCAGTTGTCACCTTGGCCAATCACGTAAGCAAATGTTGGTCTGGCACCTACTTCAAAGCATCTGTGCAGAAAGATCTCACTTTTCCAAGGTGCAGGGCTGTGAATTCTTCCTCTAACATGTTTGCACAAACTGTGAGACTTAGAAGGGATAAATGTTCTATTCCAGCTATTTATCCTGTGTAGAATCAGAAACCCAAAAAGATACAGCCAAATGAATTTCTGGCAATAGAGGAGTTTAAACAAATTGCAGAGTCACAGGACAAAGCCTTGCTGCCTAGAAAGGCCAACAGGGAACAATACCAGAGCCAATTGCAATTACCTGCTAGCCCTGGTACTTCTAAAGCTGACCTTTCGTTGCTATTGCTGGCTGCTAATTTTTTACAGCAATCTTGAATGTTTACATTGAATTAACAAACCCCAAACATTTGTGTCATTAACTTCTGGGCTTAGTAATTCTGACATTTCTGGTATTTCTTCTCTAGTGTGCAGAAAGCTCTCCCCCCCTCTCTCTCCTCCAGTGCTGCAAAGGCTCCAAGCAGCTCAGGATAATCTCTGCCTTTTGTTCCAAGATCCCCCTGTGGGTCCTTGCCCTGATTCGGATCAGTTTGAATATATCCTCTGACAAAATGACTACACCCCATCTCAGCACACTCCTGCTCCACATTCTGCTAAGTTGATTATAGGGTAATTGGACACAGGCAACAGAACAATTTAACTTCCCTGGAAGATGACAGCACTTAAATGCCCAGAGCCATTGAGAGCAGCTCTATGCAGGAGCTAATTTTTCCACCTCACTTACCACAGGCAGCTTTCATGCACTGGAAGTTTTAGGGCAATACTTCTCATCAGAAAAGAAACCAAGTGTTCAGAAGCACACTGCATCAGCCCAGGACATTCATTTTCTCATTCTCTAATCTCTGTTGAGGTGTGCCCCAAATGGCCCTTTTCCCTACTGGGAAACATAAGAGCCAGCAACATTACAGGTCCTACAAAAAATGATGCAGAGGATGGAGTGAGCCTGCTGCTGTTCACTGAACAGAGCTGAGGAAAATGGGATGAGATTGGGAAGAAAAAAAAAAAAAAGGAAAGACTGAGCATTTGGAGAAAATGAAGCAGAGGAGCAGAGAAAGAAAGGCAGACAAGAAGACAGAGGCCTCTCCTTCAGTTGAGTTGCTCCTTCCTGGACATGTAAAGCTATGGCACTGAAGAGCTTTGGGAAAAGCTTTCTGGTCACTTGGCAAGAGGCTGCTGAAAAAGAGAGCTGAAGAGTGCTCTTGATATCCCTGTAGTTTTGAGACCTCTCAAAGGGATTGCTTCCTCCTGGTATTCCCATGGGTGTGATAGGGAGGGGACCTTTTTTTAAAAGGTGTTTGCTGCTTGAAGGTCACCTCAAACACTACTCTGAAGACAATGACATGGGTAAACATTTCAGCCTCACCTATGCTCCAGCAGAAAGAACAGAAACCTCTCTGTTTTTGTGGTACCAAAGTGCTCCCTTGTGAAAAGGAGAGAGCCCATCTATGCAGACGTCTCAGACCATCATGTGGCTCGAGCCCCACCCCACACCTCAGCCCTGTTCACAGCCACTGTCCCATGGTGGGAGCGGGGCTCTGTGCTGGGGACACTCAGCATTGCCCTGGCAAATGCAACCTGTTGTGCGACAGCACCTCACCCCCTCTGCCAAACAAAAAGCAGCTGGGAGAAAACATCTACCCCTAAATGTAGATTTATTAACACTCAGCACCAGGAAAGTCAAGGTCAGGGGTTAAACCTTGCCTTTATCCATCACCTCTTGATGTGACCTTGGTGGGGCTTTTTGCAAAGGGCAGGGACAGTTGAGGCCGTAATGAGCTGCTCTTCCCAGGAGACCCAGCACGATGAAACAGCACAGAACATCCACTTTCATGTACCACTGCAAGCACACAGGTTTGATTGGCAGTAAGTTTTCCATTAAAAATACATGGGAACTTACCTCAAAGAGACAGAGAGTAGACCCCACAGGATAAAGTCTTTTCAACCAGCTTTTAATGAAGACAATTATAGCCCTGTATTTGGGGCTTTCCTTCTTCATTCTTTTCCAAAGAAAACAAGCTCATTTCACAGGGCAAAACTAGAATGAAAAATAAATTTACAACTGTTGTACTTTAACTGGGTCAATTACATTTTGAAATCTGAATGACTGTGGTTTTAATACAACTAAAACAGTCCATAAAAATATTAGCTCACATGAATGTGTAATAGCTGCTTTTCAGAATGAAATGGTTTTTAAATTCTAAGGAAATTAATAGTTTCTAAGGAAAGAAGAAAAATACAACTTGGGTGGTCACTGAGACCATTTATTTTAGTGAGTTTGCCAATAGATTGAATCACACAATCTAATGCTGCTTTATTCTGAGTACCTCCTGAGGCATTCATTCATCTCTCAATCAAGACTGGATGTCACAAATCACAAATTTTGTCATTTATTTGAACTTATATTCCAAACATGGTAAACAAGGTGCTCTTCGGTGCTCTCCTTCACTATTTCCTGACCTGTCTCTCCCTCTCCAGGCACACATGGAGAGCCTGCAGCAGTTTGCTCAGTGGATTTGTGGATTTTACCCAGTGTATTATGGAGTTTGTTCCACCTACCTGTATTTCTGAATTTGAACTCCAATCTCAGACTCACAACTGATGTATCTTGAAGCGTGGGAATTCGCAGCACACAAAATATCCTCTTCTGCTCAACTGATCCTCTGTTACTACTGACACTGACACAGGGCCATTATTTTTATGCAGGTAAGGACAGGGAAGAAGGCCACACAGTCACCAATCCAGACTGGAACGATGCCAAAAATTACTGGTGTTTCACGTGGAATAAAGGCAGAAAGACAGTGCACATAAACCAGTTTACACACTGTCTGGTAGCAGATCTGATCCATCAGGATTAGATTGTTCTCATCTATGAACATTTTTCCTTCTGTGCAGTACATCACCTTCTGAGGCTCTGAGGTGAAGTCAGGGGTGCAGATGGAGTTCAAACATCATTCTTAGAAAAGAGAGATGCTTTGGAGTACTCAGATCATGATACCTTTAAAGGTGCCCAGCAGGTTCAGAGCAGATGCTGTAAAGAATATCCCTTTTCAAATTGTCTCCAGCTGGAAATCAGAAGACAAATGAAGCATAGTCACCAGCATTTTTTAAAACTTTGGTTGTGGTTTAAAGAGCTGAACTGTGAACATGGTATCACGAGAACCATAACAGCCTCATTAACTTAAAGCAGATCTGGACCAGCAGCTCTCTTAGAATGGCCAGGACACAAGGCCAGTCACTTCTCCACCCACCTCCAGCAGCAGCAGAACTGGGGAAAACAGAGGCACAAACATCTACCACTGCCATCCCAGGAGGCATCACATCAGATGGTACAAAAAACTATCAGAGAGCACAGGCAGGAGCCCATGGACAACAGGGAATACAGCAGCACTGAATCCTGGCCAGCTCTAAAGCTGGGTAGATTGGGCAAAATGGCTCTTCTGTTCATCATGGCCCTCGGCTGTGTTCCACTCCATCCCCAGAAGCTGTAAGGAACTCACACAGGGGAATACCCTTTATCAAAGTGCCCAGCCCTGCCAAGACAGGCTTTGGGTTCAAATTACATTAACTTGCAAAATTCTCTGATTCCTCTCTGGGTGTCTTCTGTATTGTTTAGGCAAAGTGCTTTTCTTAGAGCAGTCTATTTTTTCTCAATATTGCATTTATAAGAAGAATTTTCTTACCCAGAACCAGCAGACACTCCCCCTGCTCTGCATTTCCTTACCTTCCTCCCTGTCCCCATAAAACTATTATTTAAAAACAGGAAAAAATACTCTGGCAAACAATCTTCCCCTCATCCTCCCTGCTATCTGTTTAAATATCCTTGACTGCAAGACATTCAGTACAGAACAGTCATCAATTTTTAATTCATTTAATCTCCTGGTAACAGTGTTCTTGTGAACTGAAGGGCCCCTGAGGAAACTTCAGAGAAACCTCAGATGCTGGATCCAGGAATGAAATTTTGAGGATAGAGTGGATTCTGTGACACTGTAGGGGTTAATGGGGGAAACAAAAGATACTTAAAACCAAGAACCTTTCACCCCCAGCCAAATCACAACACATTGTAAACCAGAGCTCTGTACCCTAACACAGCACAGATTGAAACAAGCAGCAGGGAGAGAATTCCCTGCGTCAGAGATGCTCATGATTCAGCAGACTTGGGAAGGAGCCCTCTGAGTAATCATGTGGGCTGTCTGTGCTCCTGGTCCTGCTCCTGCTTCCTCATTCTTGTTCCAAGAAGCTCAGAGAAAATCCTTATATGCTGTCAGTAATCAAATTCTGCCTGCTTAAATGCCCTGGAAGTCTCAGGAGAGGGCAGCTTTTCTCCTTGAGTCTGTAAATGTGGGGGAATCTAATATTGTGCGTGTCTGCGTTGTTCTCCAAAGAACTGTCACTCAAAAATGGGCAAAATGCTACCTGTGTACAACGTGAATGTTAATTGGCTCTGCAGGCATTTTAGGGTAGGGAGCAAGAGAATTCTTGGCTATATTCAATCATATAATGGTAGCACTCGCAGGGCGCAGATGTATTGGAGTGTTGCATGAAAACAGGGAAAGAGCAAAACCTCATCTCCAGTATTTTATCAACTCATGAAAGGGGTTAAAAATATCCTATAGGTCCAGTTCTGTGGCAGCCAGAAATTATGTGTTTTATCTGAACCCAAGTTTTCTCTTCATAGAATGTAAAAGAACTACATTTCTCTGAGGAGGCTCCTTTTGGAAGCAGAAACAGGTTTGATCACATGCTGTATGATACTGAACTTAATGCACACATGGAGCCACATCAGCTCTACAGCGCCCAAGCAGCACAAAATGCACATAGCTCCAGACATCCAAAGTGTCTGGATCCCTCTGACTGAAGCCC
>JAHXMQ010012337.1:109145256-109166867 GCA_020466415.1 Ammodramus savannarum pratensis | reverse complement strand
CCTCCAAACAGATATACTGGTATATGTCAGCTTTTCAGACACAAACTTCCATGCATGCACACACACATATGTGCACATAAAATGGATTAGATTTGTTCTGAAGCTTTCAAAAACAGCAGCTAAACTTTTTAAAAGCCAGAGGCAGCCGTATTCCCTTCAGAAATGATCTGGTAGGAAAATATCAAAAGCAGAGTGTGCAGGCTTTTAAAGAAATGTGTAGGAGCAAAACGAGCTCATTTCTGTTTTAATCCAAATTGAATCATATGTCTTATGTCAAAGCTATAAAAAACAAGTAAGGTAAAAGAGGTAATTCATGCACTACAAACTTTTAAAAAATTTTGTGTTACATCGTTTCCTTCTCTTTACACAAAAGAATTTTTTAAAAAGGCATCAATTCCTAGCAAGAAAATTTCACCTCCTTCCTATCATTAAGAAGGAACCCAGGAAACACATCCTCTTCTGGTATAGTCTGTCACAGCTCCTCAGGAATGAAAGGAAGTAGGACAGCGTCCAACAATGGAGGACACGATCCTCAGATCTTTAGCGAGTGAAAAAGCATCCTGTCTGGAACTATTTGGGAGATGAGGCTTATCCAGAACCAGCTAATGAAATACTCTCAGTGCTCTGTAAAGGAGCTCAGTGAAAGCCTCTGCCCCTGGCTCCTGCTGGGGGAAGCGCGGCGTGCCCTTGCCCTGCTGCCAGCAGGGTCACAGGAGCTGCCATCTGTGCCCTTGGGCACGGCTGCCACCACGGCACGGCCCGGGCTCAGTGCGGGGCACAGGAGCTGCCATCTGTGCCCTTGGGCACGGCTGCCACCATGGCACGGCCCAGGCTCAGTGCAGGGCACAGGAGCTGCCATCTGTGCCCTTGGGCACGGCTGCCACCACAGCACAGCCCAGGCTCAGTGCGGGGCACAGGAGCTGCCATCTGTGCCCTTGGGCACGGCCCGGGCTGGGCCAGCGGGGCAGGAGGGCCTGCAGAAGGAGGGCTCCCAGATGGCAGCTGGGGACACCCGGGCACTGCTCCCTCCTTGGGGCCGGGAGCCGGGACAGCATCCAGAACAGGGGCATGGAGTGCTGGGTACAGGAACAGGGGCATGGAGTGCCTGGTACCAGGAACCTGCTTCATCCAGAACAGGGGCATGGAGTGCTGGGTACAAGAACCTGCTTCATCCATAATGGGTGCATGGAGTGCTGGGTACAGGAACAGGGCCATGGAGTGCTGGGTACAGGAACCTGCTTCATCCAGAACAGGGCCATGGAGTGCTGGGCACCAGGAGCCTGCTTCATCCAGAACGGGGCCATGGAGTGCTGGGTACAGGAACCTGCTTCATCCAGAACAGGGCCATGGAGTGCTGGGTACAGGAACCTGCTTCTCCCCTGTGCTTGTTCACAGAATCCTCAGATCCCGCTGCAGCAAGGGCTGTGCAACAGACTTGGCTCTGAAAAATTGCAGAGAGGTGAGTAGCTCTGGAAAGCACCACACACTCTGCGTGTCCACCCTGTCTGCAGGGCTCAACACGCCCAGCTGGGACAGCCACACACCCACAAACGGACTGAGACAGGGCTGGGACACAAGGAGGATAAAAGACCTGAAGATCCCCAGGCAAGCTGAAAAGGTTCCAGTAGCCTTGGAGCCATGTTCAGCTAAAAAACCTTAGGCACTGATGCAACAAAAGGGTGATGTCTGGCCCAGAGAGTAGTTAGAGCATCTAAATTGGGTTCCTATAGGACACAGACCTCCCACTGATATTACAGACAGCTTCAGAGCACCCAAGAGGCCGAGGACTTTAGTGAGGAGCCACATCCTTCCAAACCATACAGACTCCCTCTGCCTGCTCAGTACTTGCTCGGTACCTGAGGCAGGACCTCCCATCTCTCCCTGCACTGGCACCAGTCAGGGTGTTTGTGCTCATTTCTTGTGTGCTGGAAGATGATGCTGTTTCAATCCACCCCTGGTTTTCACCTCCTTCCCTTCTCAGAGCAGACTGAGAGATCTCCACAGCACGGCTTCTGTCAGTGGGTCCCAGGCCACCATGGACAGAAGATCAGAAAATAATAAAAGAATAAAAATCCAGTAACAGTTCCTGCAACTACCTCCTCCAGCTTCTTGCTTTCTCATCCCCCTCACTCTTGGGTTCTGCAGCAGTAACAGCAGCAGCAGAATTTCTGTGAACAGAATAATACTGCAGAATTCAGGTTACCTCAGAAAATCTTCCCAAAACAGCCTGAAGTGGCCACAGGATTGTAGAGAAAGTGGGAGGGTGTCACTTCCACTCAAAGGCCAAGATTAATTGCGAGCTGGATCCATTAATCCTGTCTGAGCTGCACAGGTCTCTGAATTGCCTGCCTCTTCAGGGAACATTGAAATATTAGCAAACTAATGCAAAACTATCATCACCCCAAGACGTGTTCATGTCGTGCTAAGAAACTATTCCATGCCTTTGCACAAATTATGTTGGCCTCTTACACTACCAAAGTAGCCTTTATTTAAGAAATTTAATCAGGTTCAGAACAAGCAAAAGATCTCTTGGAAGATGAGAAAATTCAAAAGATCTTTTGGATTTTATACAGAAAACTCTATAAAATCACTACCATAAAGAGAAAGATGTTTCTGTGCTGCTCTCCCTATTTATTTTCTGCATGTGAAATCAGTCAGTCATTTTGAATGCTTGATAAAATCAAGGACAATTAAACTAAATTGAGCTTTAATTTCAGACTGTGACATATGTCTACGGCTAAGTATTTCTTTCTGAAATGTCTGGAATTACAAACCAGCAGCACAAGCTAAGTTCAAATATCAGTCAAGGTGGGAAAAAGTTCTTCCCTGATCAAAAAGCAGACAATAAAAGTGTTGGAATACTTTGCCCTACTCTCAGAACGGGACAAGGTCAAGCAGCACTGACCCAGCTGATGAGGAGTGCCTCCTTTCTGTGCCAGAGGATTAATGAGCCCCAATGAGGGCTGAGCCTTCAGCATTCCTGAGCAGCACCAGTGCCTCTCTCCCAACATCACCTTCCTGAGCTGCTTCACTGGAGATCTGTGGAGAAATGATCCTTTATTGGTGAAGGCACAACTGCAACCGTTGTTTTTAATCCCAGTATCAAATCCAACTTTTATACCTTATAATACCAAAACCATTTTTCTCTGCTCCTTATGTCTGTTGTACCTGTCTGTTACAGGGGCTGGCTCTTCTTCTCTGAGCAATGGTGCTTCCCTGTGAGCTGACCAGACAATTGGTCCTGCTGACAAAGTTTGCTGGTGCAGCAGACTTAATTGCCACCCCACATGAGCTTTGAGTTTGATCTGCTCCTGCCTCTCTGAGGGCAGGTCTGGGCTGGTTGTTAGCCCGGCATGAAGTGCTGTGCCTGCATGATTTTCATTGTGTTCTTTTCTTTCAAAACCTCAGATGACCCATGAGAAGAACAAAGCTTTTCCAGGCTGAGCAGATGGCTTGCTAAGGGGTACTTTTTCAGGAAGTGCAGACTGTGTTAATGACTTTTCCAAAGTTCTACCATCCCATTGCCAACAATGTCATTTCCAGAAAATGAATCCTGTGGCAAGACAGCAAGGAAAGATTCTTTTAACGACACAGCACTATTTTCTGCCAATGTGAAAAAGTTGTAAAGACTGTTTGGACACACAAGCAGTGATCCAGATGAGTTCTCTGCAGGTTCTGGATGGCTGAAGTGCCACAGAGGGGAGCTGAATGGAGATGACCTGTACTTTCTGGAAAAGTCAAGTCAGTTGAGACTCAAGAGACTAACTGAAACATTTCATCAGAGGCCACATGGATTCAGAAAAGGGTTTTGATTCCATCCAAATCTTCTCTTAATCACAGGAAGCTACAAAGCAGGACATTACACAGACTAGGGGAAAAATTTATATCTAATTCGTTATGAGGTTGCTCATTTGTGAAAAATCCATCCAGCTCAGTCTCTAAGGCACAATGTCCGGCCTATCAGCAAGTCACTGTTCAAACCCCCTCTGTCACAGCAGAGGAGGTGTTAGATATCTTACTGGAGTTTGGCAGAGCAACTTACAGAGGGAACTGTGGGTCTCACCACTTCCCTCCCAGCCCTAATGAACATTCATGTCTAGAACAATAAAATCTCCTTTCCTCAGTGATGACTTTGAGAGAAAAATCACCTATGAAGCTGATTAAGATACAGCTCGGGTACAGTAAAACCTTCTAATGTCTATTTCCATCTACCTTTGGAATGCAGGCTGCCACACAGAGGCAACCAATGTCCTCGTCCAACCTCTGACGTGTTTATCAAATCAAAAGGAAGATCAGTGATAAATTCAGCAAATCAAGGGCTTCACAAGAGGGTTCAGGGACTTCAAAACAGCCTCTTCTCACCTGCAACACTTGCATGGAAGAACAGGGGGAGGAAACAGCGTGTTTATCTCTCCTGTCAGTTTAGGACTTAGTCCTGTAACATTCTGACATTGTTTTCTATTATAACAAAACTTAATCCACTTCAGAGGCAAGGCTTATTACCAGTTCTGTTTACAGCACAGAGTGCCAAGCAAAAAACCTTCTGCAACAATGAAAGTTACCACCTCAAACAAAATCTCTTGACAGCAGGACTCCTTTTTTTCTAATATTTATTTCTTGGAAAGATATAGAAATGCTATTTGAATTATTAGCTGCCCAAGTAAATCAGAGAACAGCGTATAAATAGGATTCACTTGCAAAATGGAGGCAGAGCCAGACCCATGGAATATGTCAAAAGGGAGCTTAATTATGCCCTGTTTTTGATGAGTGACAAAACTGTGCCATGAAATCTATAACTGAGGTATCAGAGAAATTTGCGACTCAGCGAAGCTGAAACAAATATTTAATTCTGCAGTATGCACAGACATGGCTGAGAAATTACCCAGAAATTTCTCTAAGAAACATCAAAGCAGTTAACTTCAATCACATTTTGCTGGGGCTGATATTCTGTTCCATTTTCAGAAAGTTTAGGGAATTAACAATGGTCTTGGCAAACATTTATTCTGACAAGTTAGCATGCAGTCCTTCTAGCTATAACAAGTCTGCTTATTCCCTGGATCTCAGCGTGCACATCACTCTCTCTACCCAGCAGCATTTTGGAACAGAGCCCCGTGTGCTGAGGAAGTTACAGCAATGGAAAATGCTACCCTCATATCCAATCACACGGATGTCATGGAGCTGAATTCTTCTTTATCCAGAGGAATAGAGGAGGAATCAAGAAAGGCCAGACCAGCTCAACTGAATGTGTGTGAGCTGCCTCTGATCCTGCCTGGATACCACATCCTGAACTTGGTTGGTTGAGCTTCCTTCAACAGGAGCCATCACAGCCACCTGAATTGTGACAGATTCCCTCCTTCAGGACATTGAAGCCCTAGTCCAAAACATGGCTAAGAAAGTCTTGCCTTCTCATCACTGTATTTTGATTTTAGATGGTTTGCTACACCTGGAGCAATTGATTTTTCCTCAATACTGAGCAAAACAGAAACAGGCAGACTATGCGAGCCAGCAGAAATGTTGTGTTCCCATTTAGGGAACGTCAGATGTGGCAATGATTTAGGCATCACAGACGTGAAGGAATGAGACTGGGTTCCTATTTGGGAAATTACACTGTTTTAAATATAAGGTTGAGATTGGAGATTTTTTTTGCAAAATCATCTTCTAATTACTCCAGGCTTTATGCGCTTGTGGTACTTCAGACCTGGTGTCATTGGGAAAATGCAGGAAAAGATTTTGGGGTGTCATGGAGGGTAATTTTTTACTGTGTCACAGGACCATGGCTCAGCAGAGAGAAGCTGTAGACTTTGCCATGGAAATGGCATTCCAAACAGCAACTCCTCTGACTTCTTATCCCCATTTGCAAAGCAGGTCAAGAACAATCTTGCAGGAGCATAATCCAGTGTCAGTGAATACCTTTGTAACCTCAGAAGGAGGGTACTTCAGAAACACAGAATGTTATTTTAAGCAGTATTGCCAATGAATGCATTTGTGACACCAATTAAAAACCTCAAAAAGATCACCTGCTTGTGGAACTTTGAGGTGATGGGCATGGCATTGACAATGGGCTTCTACAGATGCTGTGCTTCAGATTTAATCTATATGTGCTGTATGTGCACATGAGATACTGCACGACAGCTGTTCACATGTTAGAAAGCAATTGTGGTATTCTGGAAGATGATTTGTTGACTAGTTAATTACTGAACATACTGTATGTACATTGGCTGTCCTGTTTTAATGGGAAACAGAACTCTTTAATGTTCCTCTTCTGACATTTTTACATTTTTAACACGCAATTAAAAAATTACAAATGCAACCCTCAGAAGAGGTTGGACTAGACAGTCTCTGGAGGTGTCTTCCAATCTCAGCTATTCCGTGACTTTAGGAAAATAACTTGGAGTCTTTAAACAGCATCTGGGGGAACATCATCACCTGTGTGTGAACAGACACTTGCCACACCAACATGGCTGGTGGCACAAACAAGAATGAAGTGAATTGCTTTTATCTCACACTGCAGCAGAAATGCCTTAATTACAAAATGTGAATCTCAGAGCTCACTGAGTGCCATTTCAGATAGGTGCTTGTCCCATGTAATTTTTTAATATTTCTCCTGAAAGGCAGGTATCAAAAGCCATTACCTGGCTACATTTCAGCTGGTCCCATCTTTCTGCACCTCACTCAACACCAGCACAATGAATGTGTCTCTCTGTAAAGGACTGAAAGAAAATTCCACATTGCCATCAAAAAGAGCAAAAGGCTGGGCCTTGGGCATGTGCATCCCTGGGGAAGGCTGCACACACATTGCTGCCTGACCTTGTGAGTCCTTGCACTAGTGTGACTTGTCACCACCATTGTGGTGGCACAAACTGGGGTCAGAACCTGTAAGTTTAGGCTTGGTGTTCCATTTGGCATGGTGGATGCCAACCTCCTGCTCCACAAAAGAAAAAGCAATGCACCCCTCTCCCCTGTGGTTTCATGAGGACCACATCTACCTGAAAGTTACCTTGGTCATTGCTTACCCAGATTTTTGCGGTGCTGTCACTTTCTATCAACACTATCACCCATGTTTCATGGAGTTAAATCTGAACAAAACCTCCCATTACATCTGCTAAACAGAATTTCTGGTTTGTGATACAGAATGGCTTAGCTGGCATCCCACGGCCTAGAACAATCCGTGCAAGTTTGTGTTGTAGGTCACCTTTAGCTGGGATCGTGGCCCTGATTGCCCACCTGAATGCCAAAATGAATTCTGTCACTAAAGCCCCTGCAGCTGGACACAAGGGAGGTGATGTGACACTCTGGTACCATTTATTTTAACAAACATAAGGCACTCTTTGAATGTGAATTGAGTTCCATTGCCACTTAGAATCTATCCAGGAACTTGAAAACAAGAGTCTTAGCACTTCCAGTCTCTCGGCTGAAGCAATTTGCACCGAGTATTGCAAGCTATTTTCAAGACTCATCTAACAAAAATGAAAAAATTCTATTTATGAAAAGTGCAGAAAAGATTTCCTGAATTCTGCCTGCTGACTGTTGTACTGAACAGCACATGGTATGCGTGGATAATCTGGACATTGCATTGCCATTGCTGATCACCATTTACCCCACAGACTAGCTGGCCAGCATCTAGCAAACAAAGAATCCTCGCATGCTTTTTGTAGCACAAACCTGGACTTGGTGAGGACCAAGAGAGAACCTGAGAGGTCCTAAAAAACCCACTTTTAATAGTTTTATGATTCTAAGGTACATCACAAGAGATGACAACCCCTTCAGCTGTCAGTCCACTTGCTTTAGCACAGTGGAGAGAGGATAAAGGACCAGCACCAGTTCACTTGGGAAATGAAGCCCTGCTGCTGTGAGGGGGGAGGAACCCACGGTAAGAAATTACTTCTCGGGAAAAGAGCATAATTGTGAGACATTTTGTAGTTGTAATGCCTCACGGATAGATTTGCATTTGCATATTGCACACTAACCAGTCCCTTGTGCGTCATTCAAACTCTCTTCACACAGGCAATGCTCTGTCAGTTTTCATAACCCAGCTGCCTGTACAGGAATTGTTCTGTTTTCCCTCCTGAAGCTGTACATGAAAGCAGAAACGTTCTGTGCTCACAACTGGCTTTGTGGAATAGGTATTTTTGTCAAATCTCCACAAACTCAGAAAATATTTTGCCCATGGATTGAACAGGAGCTGCTACACAATGCAATAAATTTTGAATTCCATAATCAGTGAAAGCTGATCTTTTTCCTCCTTGAAGTTATCATTAGCAGATGTTGCAGGCATTTGGTATCTGCTGCACAGTGCTCCACAGAGACACAGGTACATGGGCTCAGCTCTTTTCTCCATCAGTAGGGTGAGGAGTCCCAGGGTCACAGGCTGCTGTTCTCACTCCATTTCTCCAAGCCTCATGATCACTCCCTGCTCGTTCACAGCTCTGGGCCAGCACGACCAAATCTTAACGAGCATGTCTCTAATTTTCTGTGAAGCATCAAGAAGCCTTGGTGGCACAGATTTCAAAAGCACAACAGTTGTTATACACAAGTCCACAAGGCTGCTTGCATAGACACTCTGTGTCAAGGGCTTTGTGGCTTCTGTAAATTGAAGACAGAGGAGTTACAGGAGTTGGTAACTACAAAGCTGTAGCTGAAAATGACCTTCAGACCTGTGTGCCTGCGTACCTGCTACCAATGGAGTGTCAGCCCATTTCCAGCAGCCAGGATGACCCGGCCGTGCACTTCACCTCTCACTGGAGCCAAACAGCCTCCCCTGCTCCCCTGGGATCAGCTTGCCTTCCCTGCTGATAAAATGGTGTCCTTGAAGGAAAGGAAGAGGGGTATTTTCACTTCCTTTTCCTTCCTTCCTGTGCCTTTCTCCTCTGGGACCGAGGAGCATTGCCAAACCGTGTGATCCAAAGCTGCGCACTGGGGAAACACACACAGGCCTGTCAGCATCCAAATGTCTCAGCTCACCTCCGTGGGGCAACGCTCTTGCAAGGCCATGATGGAAAGAGCCAATCTGTCCTTTTACAGCCACAAATGCTGGGGAAGATTGGGCCGGGAAGGAGGGTGCAGCAGGAGCCTTTTCCCCAATGCAGCCACCCCGCTCCCGCTGTGCAGCTCATCCCACACGCAGGGAGAGACCAGCACCCTTCTAACGGGTGCAGCAACAGGAGTCACCATCCTCATTGAGCCACGTGCACTTTTGGAAAATGGCTTGGCTGTGACACCAGAAGCAAAGGAGGTTGTGTTTTTCTGCTTGAGGAAGCGAAAGGCCAGCTGCTGGTTGCACTGGCTGGCACAGGCTCCTCTTGGTTTCAGGGATAAAACACACAGATTTTATGAAAGCAGCAAATGGCGAAATGCACAAAGCCAACCACAGCTGCTTCAAACTACAGCATTTACCTGCTGCAGATTATTTTTGCAGAACAGCAGCAGGTCACTGACTCACATGGATAAGTATTACCTGGCAGCAGAATTATCATCGATTTCATACAATTGATTTCTCAGCCAAAGAGTAACATACTAAATCTTTTCTGTTAAAAGAACAAGCTGCCATGGCAGGAGAAAGTAAATTATTCTGGAAGACCACAGCTTAAAGACCAGAAAACCTTTCAGAGATGTTTTTCACTGCCTGATGGAGGAAAGAGACTTGTTTTGCTCCTTAGTGCTTTCCAAGCAGTTATTTTATGGGTCTCAAACCTCCATGTTGTCAAACCAGAATTCTTCATTAAAAAGATCCTGCATTCAATAGTCTATCAACTGAACCAAAGGAGATTTTAAGTACTAAAATATACAAAGAAATAGGACTGACTGCCAAGCAAACTGACAGGGGGAAATCAAACTAAGATTGCTTTTCTATTCTTATCTTACCTCATAAATCAGAGCTTTTGTTTACCCTGGAAAGAGACATGTTTCTGGTTTTGCACTCTTTCTGTGGCAGCCTGAATGTGTCCCCTTGTTCCTGCAAGCCAAGTCTCTCAGCAGACTTGCTTTTCTCTTGGTCCACTTCACCAGAAATACTACATAGTCATGTTTGTGGCCCATTTATGAAGCTTCTTAATCTGGAGCTCACCAGAACAGTATTTGGCAAAGACAGCTGTCTGGTATTTATTCTTTTACCTCTCTAGTCCTGGAGTCTGCTCAGTTCTTCATCTGAAATTAATACACACAGAGGTAAAAGGTGTAATCCTATTGGCAGGACATGAGGTAAGAGGAAAGTGGAGCAAGCCCCAACTGGAGTCCAATTTGCCCTTGCCATGCAGCCAGGAAGGCCAAGGCCATACCCAGCAGTAAAATCCATCACAGAGCTCCACTGGCTCTGCACATGGGTTTATATAACACAGATTTACCTCAAAAGGGCTCATGAGTGTCTGCATGCTCCTGTGCTGTGATGCAGAGATGTGTCTCACATTCACTGTGCCACTCCTGATGATCTGGGAGCGTGCTCGTGCCCAGGGATGCAATTGTAACCCCGAGCTTTTGGAGCTCAGGAACAGCTCAGCTGTGAGAAGAAAAATGTCCTCCCTGTAACTCTGCTCTTTCAGGACTCCATCATGACCACGCTGGCTCTTGGTGCTCCCTCACTGCTGCCAGCCCTCTCTCAGCAGTGCCATGGCTCCAGGGCAGCTCCTCACCCCTCACACCAGCCCTTGCTCCTCGTCCTGTTCTGCTTCCCCCGCTCTCCAACTTCTTTCCCTGTGTAAATTCCTCTTTTCTCAGTGGCACCGATGTCTGCTCCGCTCTCATCTGTCCACTCAAGCTCCCCACTCCTAGTGCCAGCTCACCATTACTCTGCCTCTTCCCTTCCTCTTCCATGCACGAGACACAATCAGTTCTGGCTGCCTTTCATGCCCCTTCCTCCACAAGAACAAACCTGCAGCACCTGCATGGTGTCCTCTGCATTGTTGCCTGGTCTCCAGTTGCTCCCACTGCAAGGCACTGATTTCCTGGCCACAGAAACCCTCAGCATCCCCTCATGCACCCACAGCACTCTGTGGAAATTTGTACTCTTCTTCCAAGCTTTTTCTGTTGAATCATCTTGCCTTTTAAATGGAATTTTTTACTATTTGGATTCAAGTTTCCCATGCATTGATGATTAAATTAGTTCAGAAACTTTTGAAGTATGTTTTAATAACAAAATACTGTTTCTCCAGTGTCACGTACTTGGCATTTATACAGACCTATTTCATATGATAATGCTATCGTCTCCCCACATTAGAGAAAGTTCTGAGTAGAAGAGTTAATCAAAACTTAATTTTCTCAAAGTATCATAGATGAATGCTCCTGAACTCAATTAGTATGCTTTCTGCTAGTCAAATAGACACAAAGATACTGAGGGTGGAGGAAGGAGAAAGGAGAGATGAACAGTATTTCTGATGAAATAAATTCCCATAATGGGAGTCGATTTGACTATAAATTGATTGAAAAATGTCTATTGTTTTTACATCCAGTGCTAAGAGAAGTGGAAATGGTTTGCACTTAAGTTTTACTTTAGGTTTCTTGCAACACCAAAAAAAAGTATTATTACCATTCCCTCATCAAGTTCAGTCTTGTGTATTTTCACACTTTTGGAAAGGTTCAAGCTCATGTGCTCCCCCCCACTGCTGACTCTGGATTGAGACAAACCAGATTAAAATGAGCCCCGGCTGAGGGAAAACTGTTTTGTAAATGTCTCAATCAACCTCCAGCCTCAGCCCTGCAGATCTCTGCAGACTCTCACCAGGGAAGCAGAGAGAGCGCCAACCCATACTCCCACTGCAAACATTAACTAATTTATCCAGATGTCAGTGTAAAGAGTACGTCTCACCTTTGTTTGTACAGGAAACAGGGAGATGGGTTCATGAGGGAGGGAAGGGGAAATGGGCTCCTTGCTCATACAGTGAATTCTGTAGGGGCCTGGCTGTTTAAGGCATTTCAGCTGAATGTTTCTCCCATTCGAGTTAGCAGCACTGCCTGGATTGAGCAGCAGCTTGTGGGGCTGGGCTGCTGGCTGGGGTTAAACCATGACAGAGGACTAACAGAAAGCAATATCATCTATTGAAAATAAATAACTCTTCGCCAACTAATTGGATATTTTTAATGACCTTATAAATTTAACTGACATTGCAAGAGTTTCAATGCTATGAAATAAAAATAATTAACACTTTGCTCACAAAATCCAAATAACGCAGGAGAGTAACATATAATGTGACACATCATACTGATTGAGAAAAAACTGAGAGGAAGCATTGAAGAGACAAAAATCTGCATAAGAGATGCAAGAGGAACAATTCTGATTCCAGCTCCCTTTCTCTCTCTCCTGAGTATAGATGAATCCCAGGAAATCACCTAGCTGTGCCATCACCTTTGGGAATACTCTGAGGTTGTAAGAGACAATTATGCCTTACACATTATGCAAATATAAAGTCACAGCTCTTAGGCACAGAAGTGAAGAGCTGCCATACAGAGGAGCAGGATCCTGAAGGAAAAACCAAGCCAACAAAAACTGCACAGTGTGGTGTGGTGGCCCAGGCACATCAACCCCTTCCTTAATGCAAGAGCAGAGGGCTGAGCAGGGCATAGAGAAGGTACCATTCCTCTCCTGGTGTGCTCCAATGGCAGATCTGCTCTGGCATCTGCACTGAAGCACTGCAAAGTCACAAATGGTTGAGAGAAGCACCACGAGAATCGTACACGTAAGAAGAACATAACATCAGTGGAGGCAGGATCCTAATTAGAAAGAAATTATAAAAAATCAAGATGGGCTTTTTAGCTCCTGAAAAGTGCCATCTAGACAGTCGCAGCTGGAAAAAGGAAATTGCCTTATTACAATACAAGTCCAGGGGCTGATCCAGGTGAGTGGGCTACCAGCTGTAGGGTCATACTGAATGATAAATGGTCAGGGAAGGCTCCTACAGACCTCCTGCACAACTTTTCATGCAGCTGCACTTAACACTGAATAGATAAGCTACACAACATTAGCCTGTCATACAATATGTATTTCAGGCACCAATTGGTTTCCTTCTGGCTCTATTTGCAGCAAAATCAAATCACACTTAAAAAGGGCACAATGGATCCTGGCCACCCCTGGGCTGGAGGGCTCCTGCCTCAAGGAAAAGTCGCTGAAAAATATGGATCATTGTCTTGGAGGACTAAACAACAGTAATTACCACTGAGGTATCCTTGTACTTTGCACTGGCACCACAGTGCCACTGGAAAGGCATCCAAAGCAAATACATCTTTAGGGAAAGTATTTTAAACCATTGACTTTATTAAAATACATAATACACGGTTTTTAGAGGAATGTACTTACATTTTCTGGAAACTCCACTGAACCCAAATTTTAATTATATATTTAACAAATGACAGAATGGTGGATGAAATCATGCTGTACACCAAAGAGTAGACAAGTTAGGGTATTGTTTTTCATCATCATCATTATTTTTCCAGCACAGACTCTGCTTTTTAGCTTCAATCTCTTGAATGTCTAGTAGCAGAGCAAGGAGGTTTATGTTTCTCATGGCCTTAAACCCATCTGGTCCAAGTGAAAGTCCACTTGTTTTCACCACCTTCATTCAAACCTTCCCCAGAAGCCTCCCCTTCCAGAAAAGCAAAGGTGATTGAGCTCTCTGAAAAGCTCCAGGTCACAGTGCAAGAAGAGTTTGACAGTCAAATGTGAACGTGGAGCTTTATCCCTTCTCAGAGTTATTACTCCTTCAAAATATCCATTTCAAACCGAGAGTGGGAAAAAAGACACTGTCAAAACACAAGGGCCAAAACATATAATATGGACTTAGTGGAATGCACATGGAAGACAGCTTGCAGTGCTGCAGCTCTGGAGTGAAAGGTAAATCAGAAGCCAGGTCTTGTTGAAATACAAGATGCAAGAGCTGGAAAGGAGAAAGACAGAAATAACCTGGACACATTCTTAAAAAAACGAAATGTCCTAAGCTCACTGTAATAATCACACACACTGCAATGTCCATGAACCACGGAGATCAGTGACAAAGTGTATGTTGTGACAATCTCACTGACAAGTATAGTCTGGGGGAAATTATTCATACTGAGCAAAGAAATAATTAACTGTGTGTTTCAATGCAAGATGCACAGAGGATGCATAGGTTTTCACATCAAATTTATAAGGCTCTTTATAAGAGATCATTTTGCAACCTTGCATAGGTGATATTACATCTTTTCAATAGATAATGTGCAGAAACTATGTACAGTTGAAAAAAAGAACTTTGATGAAAGCATTTTTTCCCCTCAAGTTTTACCGTAGTATAAAAAGTAACTTATATAACTCCTTCAGTTCTCTAAAACAAATATGGAATATCCCAGGAAGAGAAACCAGGAACGCCATCTAAATGATGCCGTGTGCATTTATACAACAGGCTGAAACAACCAGAGAAGCCACCACAAAGCAAAGTCATAAAGTTTTCATATAGAAAAAAACCAAACAAACCAGGAGTAAATTTTGTTTGCAAATATGAACATTCATTTAAACAGAAATGCATTTTAGTTATAACAAATTAATGACCTTCACTAATCAGACTACTGAATGCATGGATGACTCACACACTAAGTAAATGAAAGAAAGAGCCAATTCAATCCCTGCTTGATAAATGGACAGTAAACTTTAAAATCTACATTTGGTTTCCAATTAATCCCAGCTCAGAACAACTCCTCCCTTAGACAGCCAGACGGCAGCTTCTCAAAACTAATATTATCAACATCTGCCAGTCTGCTGCAACAAAAGCCATCAGGGCATTCATGTGCTTCTTCATTTGGTAAGGAAGAAAGTCAGCCAGAGGATGAGCACAGTGCCACAGGACAGCCAAGCCCACCTTTGGAAATGAGTGTCCTGTTCCCTGGGACACATCCACCGCCCCAAAATTACTGACTTTTGCCCTGAAATTGTGTAAATCGAGAGACTTCCTGTCTGGTGTGGCTCTCTTCCACTGGAACTACCTTCTCCTTTGCACAGGAGCTGCCTGGCATTTATTTCACCATTTTGTGCCTGGATGCAAGACTTCATTATCAGCGCTGCTTATTGTGGATCACAGTGATGTGTACTTTTTAGAAGTATTTACAATGGTATCACTGTGGAGGACTAAGCCCTGCACTAGAAACAGTCTCTTTAACAGAGACCTTAATACTAAGGATTTGGTACATTTCTGATCTATAGATAACAAGGCAAAGCTAAAATCAGCCCACTATACATTTGGCATTACGTTCAAACATGGGGAAAAAGCAAACATCGAGCACATTCCCTTGTTTCAAAGGGATGCTATTTACAAGAAGAATTCGCTTTTTTAATATTTCAACAACAAAAACCCAGCTAATTTTGAAATTAGAGTATCCTAAGGCGGCTTAGTTGTTAATCAACAGAGAACACAAACAACATTGCTGTTTGTTGTTAAACACAAATCTCAGAAATGCAGAGAAACTATGATCTGTTGTACTATGGGTGACAAATCACAGCCAGTTTAATAACAACAGTAAAAAAACCACTTCTGCTTCTTTTAAACACAGCTCCTAAAAAGTACGGCATCCCAGTATTTCCTCAGTTCCAGACTGTTGACATTATAAATTAAAGGTGAAAAGAGATCCATATATAAACAAGGCAGCTTTCCACTGACTTCATTGTACTCGGTTCTCGTCTAAACCTTTGGAAATTTTATCTTCAAATACCATAAGGTAAGGTTGAATTTATCAGTTACAAAACAACGTCCATTTGTATGTGGAATTCAGAAAAACAAAACAAAACGAAAACCAAACTCAAAGAACACACGGAAGTATGTGGAGCAATCCAGATCTCTGTTTTCCCAGGCTCCACACGTGCGTGTCACCTGCTGAAGAGCTGCACACACACTGAGTCTCCTCTCCATGGAGCCCAGCCCTATGTGATGGTGCGGGGCCTCTTGGGCGGCGGCGGCGGCATCAGCTCCGTGTCAGGGTCCAGGGGGTGCTTCCGTGCCTGTCCCTGGGAGGCTGCTGCACACCTCTCAATGAACTCAAACAGCATCTCCTTCGTCACCGGGTTCTGGATGCTGTTGCAGACAGCTGGGAACAAAGAACACGTTCTCATGTAACTGAACTGATTTGTTCTGCTCGGCACTTCAATAACTTCGGCCCCTCTTGGCAAAATAACAACACGCTCTGGCTCGAGTTTTAAGCCTTAAACACACGCTTGGACAAGGTGGCTGTGTCTGGAGTCACAAGTCTCTGCTCTGCCCCCCAGAGAGCAAAGCAATGCCTTGGGCCTCTGCTCTCATGGGAGTCTCTCTTTTTAAAACAAACTGAAGGCATGTGTGTGTGCAAGGCTTCCTGAAGCAGCTATAACAGCACCAAGAACTGACATCCTACTGAGGCAAGGAACAGCAACGAGGGCCTTGGCTTTGAAACACACATCAAATCCAAGCAGATGGAAACAAGATCGGCCTCTAATATTGAAAATGTCTGAATTATGGTCACTTATTTTTTTCCCCAGTAAGTACTATAAACACCTTAAATTTGCAATGTGCAGTCCTTTGGTTTTTTTTAGCCCATATACCTTCATGGGGCAGAAAGACTTGACACCAAGCAAAGGGCATGTCCACACCACCACACCATAGGATGGAGGAGCAGCCCTGGTGCTGTGTGGTGGCCAAGGCACTCTTGGGGCACTTAACACAACTCCCCAGACCACAGCTTGTAAGTCATGGTCCATGGGATTTTATGGAACAAATAAACAGGCTTACTTCACTTTAAACAAATGAAATGTTTTTTTAATGCCTTCCTATGTAACTTTGTATTCCCCTAATTAATCCTCCTGAGAGACTTAGAGGAGGAAAAAAAAGGAAAAAAAGGAGCATGAAATTAAGTGGGAATCCTACAACTATCTTGGAAGAAAGCACAAAATGATTAGAAGGTAATTGATAGCATGTAAGGGCTGGCCACAGTAAGGATGCAATTTCCATGCAAAACAATCTACTGACCCCCTAGAGTACTAAGCATTAGAACTCCTTAAAATGTACTTGCAATGTCACATTGTTATGAATAACAACGATTCTCAAAAACATTCCTTTCTTTCCTGCAGAACACCAGAACCAAAGGATTACTTTCCAATTAATAAAGCACCTTTCTAGAATTATTTTTAATTATCTCACTATTTTTGGTGAAAAGGTGCTTTAAGAATGGCACAGTATTTGACTTTAGCAGTTGGGAAGCATTATGATTACCAGAAATTTAGGAACAGAATTCCAGTCTCATGGCAGCTGGTGTAACTCATGGAACTGGTATATCAACTGTTGAGCACTGCCTTATCCTGATCACGCAAAAAGACCCCCAGTTTTCAATTTGAAAGGTAACAAAGTCCAACAGTAAGAGTCAGATAGATGCTTATTTTGTTGCCATTTCAACCATGGGGAAAAATAAACAGCATTTTTCATCAAGAGAAAGCTAATAGAGGAGAGAGGATCTAGAGAAAGAAGTCTCAAATGATAAAAGTATAACTTTTGGAGATTTTGAAAAATGATCAAAAGTGAAAACTCAAAGCCAAAAGAAAACTTTCTGTTCAGAAAATCCCTATAGAAAATTTGAAATATATCTTTAAAAATCTGCCTGTAGCATTTAATTTTCTTTTCATTTTAATTTTTAGGAAGTCCACTTTGTTTTGGGAAACAAAGGTCAGTAATAACAAAGCTGCTCTACAAATGGAGAAAATGAGAAGAGAAAAAGGACAAATACACATGCTCTTGAGAATGAAGGAAAGAAGAATATGCTATCCATTAAAAAAAATAAAAAAAAAAAAAAGAAAAGAGAAAGCTCCAGGGAAAAGTAACTATTGAAACACTAAGGTGAACCAGAGAAGAAAAATTTAGGTCATGGTCACAAAGAGATGTCGTACTTGTACGACTGTTGTGGTCCATTCCTCTTTCCTGACAGGACTGCTCAGCAAGTATTTCAGCTACATTTTGTGCTGGTTCCCTAAGGTGCCAACAGATTTATCATCTCCTAGCAAAATGACCACATTGTGTTTATCCAAGACCATCTACTCACTGCTGAGGCAGAAATACAAGTAGAGAAAATCCTACATCAGCCCTAGTAATTAGCATGGTCTTGAATATGATTAAATTTCATTTTGGCATCAATATGTTTATTGCTACTCATCCTTGCACACACTTCTAATCAAACTCTTACACTTTACCTCAAAGTAAATATCATTCTTTATTCTTCAATATTTGGTGAAGTATTTTTTGGTAGAGGAACATAAAAGTTTCGCAACTCTGCATAAATATACCCCCACCTTTCATTAGTTTCCCTGCTTCATTGTTTGTGTAACTATTGTTGAAACTCAAGATGACATTTTTCTCCTATTAATTTTCTAGCCCATCTGCCAAATAATGGTTTTGGCATTCTAATGGATTTCTTGTTTAACTAATTCCACTCATAATGTGCCAGTTTGCATTACGTCCCAGCAAGCCAACACAATGCTAGGCACTGATGTCAGCTACAGCAATGCTATTGTAAATAAAAACTTTCTTGGCTCTGACTTGAAAGGCATGCCCTGCCATTTAAAGTCATCTTTGCACAAGTGTTTGCAGTTCTGCAAAGCTTTAGGCACTTGGTTCTGTGTTACCTGTTAAATTCAGGTTTGGCTGACTTCACCAAATAACCCTGCAGCCAGAGGATTCATGCTATCTAAAAACGAGTGACAACATCAGCATTGCAAGGTGAGGCATTACTTTAATAAGTTATGGGAGTCAGGACCCAGACCTGAAATCAGAACACAGAGTGCCTTTCGTACTTAAAACAGAACAGAGGTAAAACATTAAAATTTTAGCCTGAGAAACTTCTAAAGCCAATTGTTCTACTCACCCATGGCAGTGCTGTAGGCGTTTGGAAAGCTTTTGTCTATCCTCTGTCTCATGAAGACCCAGCTGTTGTTCTCAAACTTGCACTCTATAATTTTGTTGTCGTACTGTTTGAGTTCTTTTGTCACCTGTATAAAAAAATTGTTTAGGGTAAACAGATTTTAATTCACAATTTTTTCTTTCTTTTAGGCATAAATAATAGAAGATCAAAAGCTGCCCTGCATTTTTCAGCAACGTGCCTCCATCCTACACAAAAAAAAATTGCACAGAATACATCTCCATTTTACATATGCTCAGCTACTTAACATTTAAAAAATACTTTTCAAATTTGCTGTCAATATTCAGCAATTATATTATGCTAAAACATCAGCAGTGCTAACAGAGGGGGGGGAAAAGTCACTTCTGGCCCAAATGCAAATAGGTTTCCATGGGAATAAACTGCTTCCAGTTTAAGTGCTACTGCCAGCCTAAGTGCACGAAATGTATTATCCATGTTTCATCAACCTTCTTTGTTGAAGGTCTCACAGCAAAATGTCAGATTTCAATACTGGAAAAAGCCAACAAAAATAATTTCACTCTTTACGTGACTGAGGTTTTTTCTTCTCTTCTTTTCTCTTTCTTCATTTGTCTTTAAAAATTAAGACTACAACTTCAGAATAATGCAGGCTTTCAAACGGCATATATTCTAAATCTCCTTCAGGCCCCTCTTTATTGATTCATAGATTTGTCAGCAGCCAATATCCTGAGCTATTTGTCTTTCTATTTGGCAACACCATGTGGTTTGGAAATGTAGTTTATATGCATTGGACTTTGTAGTTGTTTTGGCTACTTCATCCTATGCATCCTAATCTATGATACAATGCAAAAATTTTCATGTAGCCATGGTAACCTGAGAACCTTATCTAAGGCTTTAACAATTTTACCCATATCCTTCACTTTGTTCCAAAGAGCCTCTTCAGCAGCATGAAGCTGTGTTTAACTGCTAGCTGCATTTAGTTGCTATAGCTTACCAATAAAGAGCTGTACAAGGTAATGCAACACTTTGAATTCAGGATCTTATGCTCTCATAAAAAGGAGGTGGTTATTGCAATTCATTAACATAATTTTTCACCTCTGTTGTCTACTTGCTCCTGAGCAGTGACATGGGAATTTACTACTGTCAGAGAGATGCAGATTTGAAAAAGGCCATAGCTGTCTCCAGACAGCTTAATAGCACATACAGTGGAAAAACCCATGAACCCCTTTTCCATTAACTCCCAGATAAAGACAATTAATTAAGGAAATGGTTCTGAGCATGGATCAAGTCCTCCTACACAGCACAGTACAAGATTTGATAAGCAGAATCCTAACACTGTTGGTATTTAATCTGAATACTTGTGTTCACTCCTGGATTAGGAGCCCTAGGATTCTACTTGTCAAGTGAACATGAAACTTTAAGAAAATGTTGTAAAACTTGCTTACAATTGAGTCCTGTCCTGCTGCAGGACTGACAGAGTTTGAGTCAGGTTTTCATGTCACAAACTATTCTTTATCCATCCCAGCACCTGCAAAGATTTTTTCTCTCCAATCATTTACTACTTAAGTGAAGTTTGTGTCTTGTGTTGACCATTAGATTGCACAGATTAGCAATCCTTTTCCTCTGCAGAATGCTCTGAGCAGCACTGCACTTCTTCCATCTGCACTGAAGAGCTGCATGCAGTCCAGAGCTTTGGCTGGCATGTGTTTATGGGTGCATTATGTTTCATTGGGTGTATGCAGGAAAACACAACCTCCTTTTCCAGCATACCATGGGTACACAAACCCAGGAAGAAACTCCTGGCTGTGCAGTGCCTTGGGAAGGGATATTATTTTGAAAACAGCTGCTCAGTGGAAGTGGGGGCAGCAGGGGGTATGGCCACATGTCTGATTTTCTGACAAAGCAGGGAAATATTAGAAAGATCACCTGACAGAGAAGGAAATGTATAAAACTGAAGGTAATGACTTCAACTAACCACCCACCTCATAAGGTTTTCTCATGGCTTATCATTCTTCTAGAGTTCAGATGCTGAGAACAGCAATAAATTAGATGGCAGCTTTATCTGACTGTGGCAATTAAGCAATATTATTAACTATCCAGAGACTTGCTTGGCCATTCATTAGCAATCTGGAAGATGGATCTTTCCACAGAATATGAACACCTGCCAAAGCACTGACTTAAATGAATTTTCCCATTAGATAACCGATGATCAGAGCCTTTAACAGTTGCAAGTTGTAGTAATTACTTTACAAAGGAAGAAATACAGCACCTACTATTCCCTGTAGTTGTTAAGTGACCTTAATCTTACATAGGTACTTATTCTAATATAAAAGAACCATTTACTAATTGCTGGGCATTTGATTAAAACTACACATATTCTGAGCAAACACACTTTCAGCATTAAAAACACTCTTCCACTATTGCATCTTAGTAGACTTCTGAATGGGTATTGTTTCTACAAAGGACTGAACAAGGCCACAGTGATTCTTGTATCCATAATTCACACCTTTCATCTACCCCTCCATGCACGTGCTACTTTCTGCTATTTCAGATTCAAAGTGGGACAGGGAAAACATGAAATTTAACTGTCTAGAAATTCCTTCCCTTTGGGAATTAATCCTGAGCTCCTCAGCACAGTGTCTTTTCTATTCTCCTTTTGCAGTGTGTTCCTCCCTCCTTCTCCTCTTTAGATATTACAGTGCACAGCAGTATTTGAATAACACACCATCACTTCTCTTCCTGAGAGGTTCTTCTTCTAGCTTCTAGTGCTT
>JAHXMQ010012337.1:109131340-109145156 GCA_020466415.1 Ammodramus savannarum pratensis | reverse complement strand
GTAATTTCCAAAAGCACAGAGGAGCATCCTTTTGGAAGCTGATTCACTGCATCACTGCCAGGCTGCAAGGTGTGGCTGGGACAAAATGGGCTTGAGCTGCATCCCCATTTCAACAATAGCTCAGTAACACATCAGACCAATGTAATACAACACCGGTGCCTAAGAATGTCAGATTACATGATTATATCTTCCCCTCCCTGCTGAGAAAGGCTTCCCCCACCATTATCACTGGGAAGAACTTCAGTGGCATAAGCTTATTTCTTTTTCTAAGAAGGAAGACAGTTAAGGCTCAGGAAATCTCTCATTTTCCAGGCTCCTTCTACCCCCTATGTTCTGAAAGAAATTAAAAATATATTTAAAAATTTGAAATATCTAACCTATTTCAAATTTTCTTGCCTGGATGAATAAATGGAGTCATTTTGAGATGAATAACATGCAGCCAGAATTTATGTTAAATTGGAGCAAAATGTGAAAAAAACCTCTAATAAATCCAGCTGAGAAAGAGAAGAACCCGTTTAAATTGAATGCAGTTATCTCCAGTCTCATGAAGATGCCTTCACTATCTCTGCTGCAGCCAAAGCTTTTCTGTGTCTGTCCACAGGGCACCTTCAGACTGGTGCACCATTCCACTCAGACATCAGTCTCACCACCCTTAACCCCAAAGGAGAATGAAATTCCTCAGCAAGCAAGAGGCACTAACAATGCAAATTTAGGTTTTAAAGTAATTAAGTTAATATTTCAGAAAGCATGTCTACAATGGACAGGCCCAAACTTTACAAATGCATCTACTTTCCCCATTTTCAAGTTCTTTAGAAAGAAAAAAGTAGATAAGCGTTTAAATAAATGGAGAATTGGCTGAAAGAAGCCTTATGTTTCTATATTCATGTTTTTTTCAAAGCAATTGAAATTATTTCCATTTAGAAAATAATCCCCTTTAAAAAAGTGATGCTTGTAAGCAAAATCTTAAAACATTCTATTTCAAATTCTTTTCTCTTTAAATGCCTTTTTGCTGCACTTTCCCCCCTATTACCAAACATAGATAGAAAGACATTCTTCAATTTACCCATTTCTATTCTTACTCCATGCCCCTAATCATCAGCCAATTTCTAACATCCCAGAAGAAAACACCATAATAGTAGATGCAGAAAACCTTCACTTCCATGAGAGAATAAAAATGAGCAAAAGCAGCTGTTGAAGTCTTACAAAATTTAAAACATCATTATTTTGAAATAGAGAATTAAAAAGTAAAAGTAACATAACGGCAAGATGGATTCTAAATGCAATGGGGTTCTATTTTCTAAGAAGAATCTGCCTTTTTATAGCTGGCATGAGCAATGAAGGCATTTCCTTTTGATATGCTCAAATACACAGTAGAGCAACACCTGAAGATCAGGGAGATGCAATCACAACAGTCAGGGAACAAAAAGAACAATTCCATGGGAATTGGAGGAAACAAAGAGGGGTCAAGACTTCTGAAGGAATAGGATGGAGACAGAAAAAATAAAGAAGTAGCAGTAATAAAATAAAACAGCTTCTGAAGATAGAAAGATAAACCAAACTCAAAGCATGATCTTTTTAAAGACCAAACACTTGAAGGTGATGAACTCCAAGGATGTTCATGTCAAATCAAGGCAATTGAGAGGAAATGAGGTGGAAGAAACAGGGATCCTTTGAAAGCACTCTTACATGTTATTGCTGGTGAAGTCATGAATATAAGTAATTCTAATTATTTGAGTTAGAACATCTGAGACAGTCAGTAGACATGAAGCTATCAGAGCCCTCAGCACTTACAGGGCACAGTCCAGATCCCAAGCTGTTCATTCAGTGCTTCTTTCTACCTCTGGACTGTTTGTTCAGATGCTTTTGAAGAACTTTTTTGCCCATTCACATAACGTACCTCATGCTTTTCACTGTCAAACCTCACAAAGAATAAAAAATGGCATGGATACTCAATGCCATTCACATAAGTCATACACTGAACCACGTGAATACTGTCTGCTGGAAAAAGTTCATCAGTTAATCTGCTTTGCATTTTTACTCAAGCCCCAACAGATTTTGTAATGCAGCTTAATATCTATTTCTTTATACTATTCAGGAGATTATTTTATCAAACCATAGATTTCTTGCTAAACTAAACATACTGATTGTGTTTCCTTTTTAAGGAATGTTTACCCAACAAATGGTTATCAGCTTGGGTAAACACAATGCACTTGAGATGGTTATTTAACATTAATAAATCCTTCTAAGTGAAACTATGCTGCTTCTTAGGTACATAGGAAAAGGAAATGCTCCAGTTTTGAGATGTCATTCCTGAAAGAGAATATTCAGAAATGTAAAATTTTAGCACTTTTGTTCACTTTCACTAAACCACAATGTTAACACCAAGCACTGTAGAATCGTGTGAAAAGCAAAGAAGAAAAATCATGTTTCCAAATTACAAGAATGAAGCTTTTTAAAATTGTGGATTTTGTTTGTTTGTTTTTCACTTCCAGTGCCTAGTACTCTCAGTTAATTATTCAGTCTTTCTTTTTAACATATCATATTTTCTCAAAGAACCTCTCATTCTTACATGTAGTAATTAAAAATATGGATACTGTTTTCTGATACATATAATGGGTTGGAGTCCTAGGGTTTTCCTGGCAAGTGACAGATGGAAACATCAGAAATGAAAAGCTTTCCTCTTATCAGTGATATAACAAGTCTAATGACTTTCAGTGACAGCTGGAAATAGGTTTCTTAATGCATCCTGGACAGTCTCCTGTACACCTGACCTTGCAACACCATTTGAACTATCTTTCTAACTGTTTTCATTGCAAGAAACCAATGTTTTCCTGAGCTTTGCTTTGGACTCTCAGAGGAACACATTGGCATCTGTAACTGGTAACTGCTAAGACCAAGATGTGGAGATGGACATGTGTTTGCACAAATGTTTTCCTCAATGATCACTCTTCTAGATTGCTTTTAATGTACTTTTTTGCATCTCATTTTACTCAATGGTAAAGCCATTTTCCAAGGAAAACCAATAAACTCTTGGCACACTTTTAGGCATTATAGCTCAGGCATCTACATTACTCAAAGAGCAGCTGTCCTTCCTGCTAGACATTGCCATTTCCACCTCATTCCTGAGAGGACTCTAAAGCTTTAAAAAATCCCATTTTCTTTTAATCATCGTCAAGAACAGGACACAGAGATTTGCATGTCCATACATTTCTTGAACAGTTAAATAAAACAAAGTAAGAAATTTTTGTCCTCCTAGATTGCTTTCCCTTTCCCCTGCACTCTAATCATCACAGGTCTCTGGATTTAAGAAAAAAAAATCTGTAAATCTCCTGTAAAAATTGAGAAACTGAAGAACTCTGTGCTGAGGATTTGTGAACTTGGCATAGCTCTGCTGTGATGAGTTCTTAAATAAAGTCTTATTTAAAAAGCAGCGCATATAACTCAGCATGCTGATGGAAGAGCAAGAAACTCTCAGGGGAGCTGCAGAAACACCCAGGCATGGAGAGAGCAGCAAGAGAGCTCTCAGAGCAAGTTGTCAGTGTGAGCTCATTGCAGAGAGGATGTGCATTTGGCACAAACACAGCTTCACCTGTTCTGCAGCTCATCAATATGTAGGGAGAGGTAAAAACAACGCTCTGCAAGCACCCGGGGTAACTTTGCAAGGCCTACCTTGGTTTTGGCACATCATAAATAATTGTGCTAATAATAATAATAATAATAATCCCTGGAGACAGTGCTGAAGTTTGGAAGTGTTTAAGTTTCAAAGAAAAACAGGCAGATATTTTTGTAGTAGTAAAATGCCGCAGCAAACTGCAGAACTGTTCAGCAAGTTATGCAAAAACAAATAAACAACAACACAAAAAACCCCCACAAAAAAAAACAAACAAACAACACCCCCCCCAAAAAACCCTCAAAACATCAAAACCTTTCAATGAAGGACATGGAATTCACAGGAGGTTTCTGAAGAAAAAGCCACCCCATCAGAAAGTTAAGCAGCTGTACAAGGGGGAAGAGAACAAGGATATACAGTACAATCTGGCAAAAAAAGCTGAAATAATAATACAGAAATGATTCTGTGATAAAATATTTCACTCCCAGCCTGATACATTTGGATGACTATCTCTGCTTGCCATGATCTAGCTTGTGAGAGCCAGTCTTAGAAGCCTTAAACCCCATTTGTGCTTTGTTTACTCAGACTGCTTTTGCAAAAGGGAGCCTGCCCCAAACAGGGAGTGCTGCACAATGAGACACAAAGAGCCAGGAGATGAGAGTTATACATTACTAGTAAAGAATATAGTTTGAAAACACCACTTAGCTCATTCATAAATTATTAATTCTTAAGGCATATTATTCTCAGTTTGCAAATGGGGAAGAAAGAAATAGTTTGTGGTCACACCACAGGGAAAGCATTTACCCCCCATTAGGTTCTCTAAACCCAATCCTAATTACCCCTCAGGTACTTACACTCATGCTACCAAGAAATCTTGTGACATAGGGCAGCTGAAACCTTGTTAATAATTTACCAGCAGAAACCCAAACAAGTCTTCCAGAGACAAAGCAAGACTATCACTATTTTATAATCACTTTGGCAACACTATTCCTACACCTCAAAAGAAATTAAAGAGAACTTAGTTGATTGTGTCAGAATAGGATGAGGAGTTTTCTGACATTTGCTGCCTTTCACATGCTGGAATTCACCTCCAATAGGATGGATTTCCAGACAAATGTTTGTCCTTCTCACACACAGATTTTACAGGGTACCTTCTCATATTACTATTTTTCATCTGTTCATCTGTAGGCAAGCTCTTGCTGTTGTAGGAGTCTAAGTTAATCTTGTTTGACCTGCACTCCTTTCACCATACAAGGGATTCTGTCACTTGCTGTCACACAGCCAGGGATGGGTTAGGGGGACACTCCACAGGGCTTGGCTATCAGGAGCTTCCCAGCAGCCTTTCTATGGAGGGAAAAACTATTTTTATTTATTATATTTATAATTATTTATTATTATTATTTATTATTTATAATTCATTATTATTTATTTATTTATTATTTATTTATTATTATTTATTATTTATTATTATTTATTTATTATATTTATTATATTTCAGACAGTATCTGATGGCCACTCATGTGGGATCCAGCTCCACAAGCTCTTATCCTTGTAAACTATGTGCCTTTGAGCATCAGGATTGGGCCCTAAACCTAATTCTCATTATTTCTTATCCGGCTTCTGAAATGTTCCCTAGAAACCATGGGTTTACATTCTTTCAGAAAGATGCCAAATCATACCAGAATACACCAATAGAAATTTAAACTAAAATCCAAAGTATCAAGTGATTGCAAGTGATTCTTTTAAACCCACTTTTACTCGTAACAACACACAGCTTTCAAATTACAGCCGTTAAGAATCACACTCTTTTCTCCCCTTTAGATCCCAAACAACCACTTGTTAAAAGCTTTTCCCCCATAAATCAAAATTCACCACTGAGAACAACTGTGTCAACAGTATAAGGAAATCTGTTTGCTGTGTTAAATTGAGCTTCAAAAGCATGAACTGAACACACATTTGTACACATTTGTGATCACAAGTAATGCCTCTTCTTATATCCATTCAAAGTGTTTACCTTATTACAGTTTATTATAAATGTACTGTCTAAAATGCAGCAGCATGACTGTTCCATTTCCAGGCTCTAATTTTATGATAATCATATGTAATATATTCATATGTCTTCTTCACTGCCTAACAAAGCCCAAACTGGTTTCTTAGCAGATCTGCTTCCCCCATGGTTCAAATTTTTTTGCCTCAGAATGTTACTGAAAAACAACATTAAGAAAGATATAATCAAAATTTTACTTTGTATTTTGCACTATGGCAGGCAAACAAAGGAATATATCATTGGAGGCTGAATTTGGCATACTGACTTTATCAAATACTTGTATCTAAGTGGTATGTAAATTATTAAACATGCTATGCAAGCATTATCAGAAGAATGGGGGTAGGGAGCAAGATTATAAATTTATAAATGTTTTCAACGTCTAGAAACCCTATTAATACTTGAAAACGTTGGGATTGTACAGAGAGAACGTGCAGATAAACTAAGACCAGAAATAGCAAACTTGCTTTTAATCTCCCATATTTAATATGTTTCAGTTTTTGCCTAGAACATATTTACAAAAAATAGTAACTTCTTTTCTTCATAAATTTCAGAGGCAATTCCTAGTTACTCACAAATCTGACACTAGAGCATAGAGAGATTTACAGAACTTGTAGGAAATATAAATTCTTCTCATCCCCACCTACTCCATTAGACTGAATGGTTTTCATTAGCCAAGTCTCCTAAGAACCAAAGCCTGGAGTGAGAGAAGAGAGCTCAGTCCTGCTCGTTGTAGCTTTTACACAGTACATGTAATAGGTTTTTTCAGAACCATGTCAGTTCTTGAAATCAGAGAAGTCTCTTAAATGCAGAATTAAAAGAATAACATATTTTAATTAAATTTTCAGTTTTTATATTGAATGGGGCTTGGCTGCTGGATGGACTTAAACCATGACAATAATAAAGCGCAAACTTTTATTTTGTAATACATGACAAGAAAAGTCAAACTACAATGATTTTTAAAACCCTGCCACTTTGAGGAGGCATTCTTACACCTAATTGTTGAGGTTGGACATCACAACTCTGCTGATTCCACCTTTATTTTTGTAAATAATGAGTTTTAATAGGATAAGTTTTAGGTGGCTGCTAGAACCACTTGAATGAGGAAGCTGATAAATGCCTTGATGGAACACTGCAATGATACACAATGATATAAAGCCAAGAGGAGCCAAACAATGATAACAACAACAACAGAAATAATCTCAGCAGTGCTATGAGATCAAAATAATAAAGCAAAGACGTGCTGGGAAAAAAGCTGCAAAAGTCATGTTAGGGATTTTTCATCCTTCTAAGATTTCAATTAGAAGGAAAATAATCTTTTTTTCCCATTACAGATAATACACCACAACAAAAAGATTAATAGCTGCTGACTTAACGCAGACTTTTAAAAATTAGCTTTGATCAAAGGAAGTGTTGTAGTGAAAGTCAACTGCCCTAACCCACTTCTCATCTGCCTTTACAGTATTGAGATGGCATGAACTCCCTCCCCTTTCTTGAATGGTTTCCTTTAAACTTCAAAGCTTAACTGGCTTTGAGGCTTAAGACACAGAAAGCTTTTTCCTTCTTCTTCAAAAGCAATTAATGACATGATGTATAATCTGACCTACAATCTGGTATCTAAGCACACAGATCTTGATCACTGTGGGGCTGCAGAATGTAAGGGGCTCAGGAACTGCCAATGGCTTTAGGGTGCCTGCCAGATGAGCTCAGTCTGCTGAAAGGAAGGTAAGCAAGGGCTAATCTATCAATGGCACAGATCTGTCGATAAATGAGGCTATGGAGGGGTTGTCACTGCTTCACCTTTCATTGCAAGCTCTTCTTTCCTCTCCATGCTTTGCTGCTAATGAGTCTGCAGAGTTTGGAAGCCAGATTTCCCAGGACACCATGGTAATGGATGTGGGGTGGGGCAACACAGACTGCAGTAATCACGAGGCAGAGAAATGGACAATATTCATGGGCTTCCAAGAGTCACAACTGGCTACAGAAGATACAATGGATTTTGCAAGATCTGGTTGGAGAAACCTATAAATATCTTGGTCTGTTTGGGCAGCAGTATTTCCAGGCAAATGAATAAAGCCTGTATCGGAGTTTTTGTTTTACTGTCAGTTAAAAAGGGATTGCAACTTTGAATGGTAAATGCTGATAACAGGAAATAATTAATGGTCTAATAGCTGGTCGTGCCAAAGCCCTGAAAGATAGGAAATCTGGGAAAGCCCACTGTACACGAGCACACTTTCCATGGCTTTGTCCATACATTTTGTTATTATATGTGGAACCAATAACAAAGTAAGTGAGCAACAACATTTAGTCTTCATTCTTATTTCACGAAATGACTTCACCCGCTCAGTCTGTAAAAGCTAAGGCAAGCAAAGCCAAGGAAAGTCTCCTGAGTTTTCTAACCATATGATGTCTCCAAAAAATCCCTTGTCATAAAGCTGCTTCCTGTAAAGATCTCTGCATGGGCCAGTTCTTAAATTCCCCAGAATTCTGAGCCTAATTTGAGTGCTCTGTTCAAGTGCTGCACTTGTGTTTGAGCTGCTGTCCTCCCCTACCTAAGGCCCAGGACAAAAACAGCTTTAGTTCCCTAACAAATACAGCCAAAAAACATTTGTTTTGCTTTCCACATGATGTAATAGTATTTCAAGTAGCATCATAAGCACTTTCTAGAGACAGCCAGTGACACTACGACTTTCCAGGAAAAAAAAAAACAATCCTTGAAGGCTCTTCCCTACAAGAACAGAAATAAGAGAAAGAAAAACAAAGTAACATCAATGGCAACTCTGTAAATCTGTTATACAACAATCTCAAAGTGTATTCTTATATACTTGTAATGCGTGTAAGTAACTTGTAATGTTAAACTCATTTCATTAGCATGTTTTAGATAAAACAGCTGTATGTAGGTAATTCTGCAGTTGAGAAGTCCAAGGTAAAAGGGAGTTGATTTGTCAAGCAAGAGTGCACACAATGGAGAAATTAATGAAAAAGCCTTGGTTTGTAGCTTCCTGCTATAACTACTAGCACTAATTACTAATTACTAATTAGTTAGTACAGACTTTTTCTTAAAGTTCTGAATGAAATATTAACAAGGTAGTAATTAAGTAATTCAAGGTCTGTTTGCTTTAGTGTTTGCATCAGCATTAACTTTAGTATTGTAAATCCAAAATCTGACTCACTGATCTATAAACATCCTTCTAAATTAATCAGATGCGTCCTTTGCTTTCCTGCTATTGAAGTTAAATTATTCTGGAACCGCTTTCTATGCATTAATGCTATCCAAAGTGTAACAGGTGGAAAGAGAAGGCAGCGATGTAGTAAAATGCAGTAATTGTATGTAATGCATTATTTCCTACAAGAACAAAACATTATTGTCTCGAATTCTGCTTTTGCATATTCCTTTAGATTGCTCCTACTGCAGACCAGCCTCTTCCCTAGGGCCCAGCAAGGTTTAGAGGAAATGCTACAGCCTGCAATGATCTGCTCCTGCAATGATCACCAATCAAGCATGGATAACCATGACCCACTAACCAAATGAGGCAGAAGCTGGGTTGCACCACTGAGAACATGCTCAAATATTTTTTATTACAATACATTACGCTAAAATCAATAGATTCATTTACTGAAATGGATTTAGTACTTCGGCGAACCAAGGGAAAGTAACACTTTTTAAAAAGAAGTGACATTTCATTACAGCATTTGGTTGTGAACTCACTGGCAGAAATTTTTCTGTATACCAATTAAACAGTAACTCACTGAAGTTAGTGACATAAAAAGCAATATTGCCTAGTTACAGTCCCCTTCCCAGTAAATGAAAACATCTACAGTTCTCAGCAATACAAATAAAGTCTCTGCACAATGGTTCTAACAATGCTGCCACATTTCTGATCTTTTCAAATATTTCTGAACTATTTTCCCCGAAGATATAATCTGCTATTGTCTCTACAATCAACCTTTTTTCGTTTGGAGAGAATCAGAAGTGGCAGTTTGAAAACTTCAATTTGCTGAAATATAATAGCGCCGCTGAGTTCTGTTGTTCTTCACTTTCATTCTCACTTTATGCTAGAAAAATAAAACTGCAGTGGCTTTACTACTGTCAAATAAAAAGTAAATGAATAATGGTTTTGTTGGCTATTACATAACAAGATATTGCACCACTATTAGTCAATTGAGTTTCAATATATATTTCTCTCTCAAATCTGAAATTTTGCCAATACTATAATTATTCTGGAAAACTGCCAAGGAAAGGTATATGTGACCCTTGCAATAAGAACTGTGAAACCAAATTTGATGAAGAAAGAATTTATATATTTTAGTGTAAATGACACAAACAGAGAAACAAATTAACAATTCAAAAGGAAATAATCTTACCTGATTTACTGTTTATGTACAGCTTCATTTTCCCCTAGGATTAGTGCTTAGTAGATATCAAGGACATTTTTTGAATTGTACAGGTGCTACTTATCACCTTGAGTAGATCAGCATCCTTCTACTTTTACTAGTATGAAATCTCATCTTTTTCCCTACAGGCCAGTCTTTCATGGGCATAATCTAGTTTAGGTACATCTTCCTCCTTATTTGCTAACCTTCTCTAAGAGCCACCAACTTTTTCATCAGAGGCCTAACAGACCCTAAACTTGCAGGACTTATCTGGTTTTGAAGACTTCTATTATAGGAGAGAAGTGGTGAAAAAACAGATATCTGAAAATCAATTACCAACTGAGCTACAGGACGTGTCTGTGGAGAATACCATAATGGAAATGCTAACTTCCAGTTAAAACAGATGCACAATAAGAATGTGGTTTTACTCCAGCCTTTAATCTCATACTTGGAGAAGTCCAGAGAGAAAGGCAAGACGAGTATTTATGGCATTGTATTAGTTATCTAAAATTCAGCTGGTTTCTATGTGTAATTCACAGAGAGAGGCTGGCACCTCTAGAAAGTGATCCAATGATTCATAAGGCACCCATCAGGCACTTTTCTCCCACTGTTTTCCAGCACCTACACAAGGAGCCTGCAGGGTCTATGGTGCCTGAAATCAGATCACACGACCTTCTTTATAGGTATTCTAATTAGACAGGATATTATCTACAACCCCGTTTCCTTCCAAGGCTGATATCCTGCATAATTATCTCATTTGGTATTTCTTCTACCTTCTGTGTTATTGTTTGCAATTCTATTCTTCTTCATTTATCTAAATTTAATCTGCATTTGCCTTTTACTAGCTCTAAACCAGCACAGTACCTCTCAATACAATAATTTTTGCCATCAACTGCTTTTTCTCCAATGTTATCAGTATCTGACATTTAAAATATTTCTCATTCATGATATTCACTATTCATTTTACATATACTATAAAGAAAGGTCTCAGAAACAATTTCCTAGTCTAAGAATTTCCCTATTATACCATCTCTCACCCTTTGCAACTTCAACGTCTTGATTTATTCATGAGTAATTTATTTTAAAGACATTATCATCTGCATTTTGCAAAGGTACTACAAGTTCAAGCTCATTTATCAAGTTCAACCTCATTTGTTCAGTTCAGATTCAAAATAATTCACCTCTAAAAAGCCTAATAAATTTAGATACTCTCTGCCTATAAACTGTACAGTAGCAATTTGCTTTCTTTCCCCCCCCCTCAAGCCTGATCTTGGCTGATGTTCTCATTCTTTAAAACAATAAACAACTAAGAAATTGTAAAAATGCCTAAAACATCTTTTGTTGCCCCTTTCAATTAGAATTAATTTCTCATAGAGTCTGACATTTATAATTTTACTTAGAATCTACTTTTTTATTTATTCTTTCTCTTTGACTGTTATCCATCCCACTGCCTTTATTTCATTTGCTCCACTACCAACAAAAGCCTCTAATAGAAAATAAAAGATGAAGAACTTATTTAAAAAATCAGAACAGATTTATAAAGAACAATTATGACCACAGACAGGGTATGAAATGAGTATTTTTTTGATGAAAACAATAATGACATACAAATTTAGGGCACTACTTTTTCTGGGAAGACAATTATCTACAACAAGTTTCCTAAATTGCCTAAAACTCCTAGAAACTTGAGCACACTGCCATACTGTCTGAGTGCTATATTCTAGTCAAAAGAAAATGCAAATGCAATCACATTTATGGAAACTAAGCGTGGGGATGTCTACATCAAAGGAAAAAACAGTCCCTACTCAAGCATAGGAGCTGGCCCCATAAACAGCTGCTGCCATCAAGGTATCCTCAATTATCCAGGACAAATTACACTCTCTGTGTGCAGAGGCACACCCAAACCAGGTTTGACAATGCAGTTATAACACAAGAACAGCTGCAGCAACAAATTACCATGTTCGAGAGCTTAAAATCATCGTGGACAAATCATTCTCTCTGCCAGATGATTTTTGTAAAACATAAGAAAGCAAAACAAAAGATGCTGCCAACCCCAAATCACCCATGTACGGGAGCCAGAACACTCTCAAACACTGGAGCTTGTGAAATAACAATGTGACAAAGAGGACAAGGACAATGGCAAAGCACAACTTGCACTACAGCACAAGAAATCTGGCAGTTTTACAATGGCTTGATCAGTTATTCCACTGGGGCAAGTATGGAGGCTCAAGGCAAAGCAGATGAGAAATATCTGCAATATCTATGCTCATCTATTGCTAAAACAAACCCTTCATTTCCAGGATCTTTCACAGCAATTTTTAGCTGGTAGTGAGCAATAACTTTATGGTTCAGAAACAGAGCTTAAGCCTTTTGTTTTGCCATCTTTTCAAAGTGGAAAATAAACTGCCTATTAATGTGATGTTATAATGAGACATAATCTGCATGTTCTAATGCTCACATTTATCACAGAACGTTTCCATACTGCTGGCCACAGGAAAGCTACCATAAGAACAATCTCTTTACCATTTTGAAAATCCAGTTTTCTGTTTGACTGTACCTCTCAGAATGGTATCTGTAGGGGGTCACTGGTAAATACTTGGAAAATTACCAGTAAGGTAAGAAAGCAAATGAATTCAAGAAGGAATGCTGAGACCAAAAATATAAAATATATATTGCAAGTGTTGTTTCCCCAGGTATCCTGTACTGCAATGCTGTTGCACACCCTCTGCCCTTAACAATGCACAACACTTACAAGCCGTTTGGCACATTTACAAAGTCTCTTGGCTCATGTACATCCAGCAGCTACTCACAGCAGCTCTTCTTCCAGCCCCTTGCTCCTCAGCTTTACTCCTAATCTAGCTGCTGCTGCCACTTCCAATTCCTTTTCTTCTTTGCTATATTTCTTTTTAAATGAGTTATATGGCTCTGAACAATCTATAAACCTCTTGAGTTTTAGACATGTTCCTAAGAACACCAGCTTTTCTCAGCTCCAGTTAGACTCACAAATTTTTAGATTAAGACAGAGATGCTTTATTTTCAACATATACCGCATACTCCATTAAAAAATCCATACTGTCATTATGGGGAAACAGCTGCAGAAAGACTTCAAAGTAAAACACCCATCTTTCTTCTTCTAAATAAACATTTTAGTGAAGAAAACACAGCATGTTCTTCGAAAGAGGACCATAGGATCTCTGGAATATAATGCAATTCTAACTCTTAATGGAAAAAGGGTGCATCTTTTTGTATTTTTTGTGTTATGAGAAAAAAAGACACTTTCAAGGTAAATCTATAACAAGAAAGATCCCAAGATACTGAGAATGGAAGTACTGAAAGCCTTGTATAATGCAAGTTGTGGTCACAGCCATCGGAAAAGATAAGAAGGAAGAACTGACAGGAATACTGTGTGCTGAAATTAATTAATGTATGCTATTCAATCAGTAACAGCAGAGGTCCACAAACATCCAGCTCTAAGGTGTCCCTTAATATATCCTTATGAACTAGTAAAGTTTCACAGCAGTGACTGCTTATACTTTAATGTGCCACAGAACCTGAAACATTCAGGTCAAAAGGGACACCCAGCCAACACCCAATGCAGCCTCCTGATCTAGGCTGGGTAACTCCAAAGATGAGCCAGGTTGCTCAGGGTCTCTTCCAGTTAAACTCTGAAAACCTCCACAGACAGAGGTTTTACAGTGTCTTCAGGAAACCTGCTGCTGTGCCACACCAAGTTCCATGCAAATCTTTTCTTACATCCAACTGGAATTTTCCTGCTCGTCTGTTGTAAA
>JAHXMQ010012337.1:109119564-109131240 GCA_020466415.1 Ammodramus savannarum pratensis | reverse complement strand
CACAACTCGCAATTTGCTGCTACTGAACTTGTTGAGGTTCCTTTCGGAGCACTTGTTTTTCTGAGCTTTTTGAGAAATGAGGTATGATCTTACTGATTTTGTATTGCTAAGATGCATTTGTAAGCCCAGGAAATGGAAAGCTTGAAAAAACTGCAATCTGTTCATTTTTACAATACTCATGAAAAGCATTTGAAGGCTTTTTTTTTCTCTGCAGAGTTAATATAGAGGTAAATAGAAAATAACAAAAAATACCCAATAAATTAAGATCTACAATCAATTAACTATTATTTTAACCTTTCCAGAAGGCTTAATTCACCCCATGCTTGCCAAGAACAAACTTGGACTTATTTTCAAAAAACACTACTAGGAGCTGAAATAACATAACGTGCCCACCCCTGCTCCCTACCACCCCCAAAACTCCAAAAAAAAACCTCAACAAAAATCATATTCCTAAAAAAACCCAATTATTCTATGTTTCTGGAAGCAACAAGAGAAAACTGCAGAGATAATACTCCTAATTCTGTGGACTTCTATGAACACTGCATGCTTTACAGAGAACAATTTTTTCAAATGAATTCATAGCTTTAATCATGACAAAAAGCAAAATGGGGCCTGATCCATCAGAAGAGAGTGAATTTATAAATTATAGCTCATTAACATTTTGTTCTTAGGGGCAGCAATTGTGACAGCACACAGAATCACTGCTTCAGTTTTTGCAGTGCTAATGCAGATTTTATAGTTATTCTCTTTCTGTTTACATCACCAGTTCTAAGGCTGGATTTTTTTAAAAAGCATTTTATTTTTTCTCCTTAATATGTCTACTGAGAAAAAATATGTCCACTGTATGCTGACTTTTACTGTAATATAAATGCAAATATATAATATATTAATATTTATTTCTATTATTGATGTCTAACACTCCTAGGCAGGACTGAAAGCTCTAATATTCCAGGATCTGTAGAAACACACAGGCAGTCAGGACCTCCTGCCCTTAAGCCAAGTAAATGATTGAGAAAAGCTGCAACAAACAATGTCAAGATGTAGAGAAAGGAAAGGAAGAAATCAAGGGATAAAGAATTAAGTCATATGCTTTTTTATTTCCTAATTAATTCTCAAAGTAGTAGTTCAAAAGTGCCTTTTTTCAAAATGGCACTAAATTCTCTACCTTTAAGAAACATATAATTTAGGACTGAGCAGTTGGTGATTTTTTGCTAGCACCTTACATTTTCTAACTTGCAGTTTGTTCACTAAATTCTCCCTAGCACCTCCCTCACCTTCTTTACAAGATATCAACTGTGTGGGTAGGGCAGAACCTCCCATGGATTCTGTTACTGCTCTCATGAATTCAGAATTCAGTTATTGAATATGTTCAGATTATTGTTTAGGACACAAAGAAAGGCATCTTGAGCTTGGGACAGAAGATTCCAAGATGTCTAAGCACTCCAGGTTCCACCAAGTTCACTCCAAGTCCTACGGTGTTCTCCTGAAAACCACCTTACTGCTGAAAATTATTAACTTCATCTTTAATGTAAAACCTTTCATCATTCCTGCCAAAGGCAAACACAGTCGACAACCCTATGCCAGGTAACTTTTCATGTATCTCAGAGAACCCTGAAGATTAAAAAAATAGATGCTGAATTTGAGCCAGTACTGTGGAATGATGTGGAAATAGTGCAGAAGAAAGGCAGGAGTGGAAAAGGACTGGTCCAGACATTATCTCAGCATTGTATGACTTCCCAGGAGTTGGAAGTGCACTGACCCATACAGACTTCCCACAAGACTGTACATTGTCATTGTACCAATACACATTAGGACAAAATCCTAAATCCCCACTATAATGAGCAATTTATTTTGACATATTATCTCTCCATCAGCCCTATTTTTTTAAGTTCTGGTGCTAAAACTGTTTCCATGTGTTGACTTCTGCATGACACCCAAGTATAGATGGTTACCACAAAAGACAGAATAATATAAACAAAGGAAGGATTTCCTTCCACAATTTCTCAACAGCCCAATACTGCCATTTCCAACGATGCCCAGTACAGCTTCTGGAAGTAGCAAGTAGCAAGAGGATATGAAAATCCTGCTGTAACATCCCACAACACTCTATAAAATGTAAGAGCCACCCACCAGTTCTCTTGGAAGACTGTGAACAGTAATAAGTATATATAATTAATGTTGATTACTTTGTCCTAAAGATGCAGTTTGAACTTCAGTAGAGGCAGATTATACAGATTTATCCTCATCCTGTGTGTTTTAATTTAGAGTGACTGTGTTTAATGAAATGTAGGGACTCAGATTACCTGGATTTATCTTCCTCTTTCACAATCACCAAATCATGTAATTATCACATTCCTTCTCAGAACTGTCAAGGCATTTTCAAGGTATTTGCTCCTAGTGGAGGTTGGATCCAGATCTGTAGCTCTGAAAGCATTCTTCAGCTTTCAGAACAAAATTATTTCTCTCCAGGATAACACATTTGCTGTCCTATCATTACTTTCCTAGCTAAAAATAATTTTCTCACATTTTTCTTCCCCTCACTGTCCATGTTAAATCTGGTAATAATAAGATGAAACAATCCTTCTCTGACACTATCTTGCTAAGCTAACGAAGGTTACAGCTATTTGTCTTTAATTTGACAGGCCCCTGTTCAAGCTAGTGATGTCTCTTTCAGTTTGAAATTACTTGTCTTCAATGTGAACAACCAGAACCAAACACTTAGAGATAAATTAGCACTTCTGTTTTCTCAGGAACGCCTCCCTTCAGAGATTCTAGGGCTGTACCATCCTCAAGCTGAAGACAGGATTTCCCTAGGTCATATTCTATGGCATTTCACATCACATAAAACACAGTAACAGCACAAAACAGTAAGAAGGGGAGATAGACTACAGAAACAAAATTCAGGGTATGACTTGACCATGATAAATGAGAAATTCTTTTGCTCTACTGTTTGCTCTGGCAGTTGACACAAAAATCTCTGTGATTATGTATGAAAGTCCAGTAAGCAAAGCATCAAAAAATTAAGACAGCAACATACTCTTACTGGCTGTCAACAGGTTCAAAGGGAAAACTTTTAAACATTTTTTGCTAAAAAACTTTACAGACCACACTGCTACTCTTGAGCTGTGTCTGGACAGCAATTTATTGCATGGTGAAAGTTGGACTAATCCTCTCACTACATCTGGAGCGGTCTGAGGACCTGTACCCTAAACAAGGGCATCCCAAGCTTTGGGATCACTCATTGGCAGCAGAAGCCATTGTCCCTCAGGGAAGAAAAACATGCTAGCTTCAGCTGAGAAACCAGCAGCTTATCCTACCTTATTATAAATAATAATCTCTTAAGAGCAGCGAGACCATAAATTCATTCCAGTTCCCTCTTCTTCAGGAAAGGATTGTTTGGTAAATTGTGGCCAATCATTTCAGTAATCAGCCACAGAGGTCTCACCTTGCTGAAGGAGCCATGAATTGTGTCTGACCTGGTTCTCAGACATCAGCCCATCCCAGGTGTTGGGACAAAGGTAAGGTAGATATGTTCATGAGGTTCCAGCTCATGTTTCAGCTCATGGGAACATTAAATTATCTGAGGTGCTGAGCTGCTGCCTGCAGATCTTAAAGTAAAGGTAGATGGATTTGTATCTGGAGAGTCTACAGGTTCTGATTTGATGTGATCAAAGAAATTATTTTGGGGTGATGACCTGCTGCAAGGCCTGTCTCTGGCAGAACTTTATAATGCTTTATCATGTTTTACGTTAAAAGTGTATTTGCTGAGGGAAAATGAGGCAGTTGGACAAATAATAGCTTAGAACCAAACTACAATTCTGGAGTGTAGGTGGTCAGCTTAGCTGTCTCAGCAATCAGCAACACTGTTCTCAAGTTTGATAAAATCACAGATTAGGGCTATTGACGTGCAGGTCAGAGCTGAGATCTTGATTTCTTGCTAGTCCTTGACAGCAAGACTGCTGTAACTACAGCAGCAAATTCCCCAGAAGCAAACTTAAAACTCAAAATCTTTCCACTGGGATCCTATCATAAAAAACAAAATACTAACAACACATTATTATTTTCAAAATATTCTTTTCAATATAACTGTCCTCAAATTCTATCAAATCGAACAATTCTATTTTGAACAAAGTAGTAGTTACTATGAAACTTTTAATAACTACTCTTAAAATACTAAAAATAAAGCAGTAGTAATTAATCTTTATTTAAATGGTAATTTAATGTGCTAAGAAAGCCAAAAAATGAAACTAGTCATTAGCTCATAGTAAAGACTGCCAGAAGCCTCATGACTTATTAATAATGGAGAACACAGTGTACTGAACCATTTCCCCTAACCCCAGAAGCTACCAGGAACTGAACCACAAAAACTGACAATCCTAATACACTGATCAAGCAGTATGATTTTCTTTATAGATATAATTACTGCATATAGTGTAGCTAGGTTTTCATTGTAATCTACATTGATCAACTCTCAAGTTAAAAAACAATGTGACATAAAACCCCAGTAACATCCCCTTCCATTGGGCAATTATTATGTATACTGAGACAATAGATTTAGTTACTTCTATTAAACACAAAATTTCTATGATAAAGTTTTTGCTTTAACAGCATCCCTGTTAGCAAAAAAATACTAACAATATTTAGGGAAAAATATAAAAGAAATATAAAAAGAAAGCTTGCCAGTTAATTCCAGCTGATGACAATACTTTACCTTCTTGATCAAGATTATTACTTACAGAAACCTTTTTCAGTACATCAAATTTTCAAGAGGTGTTTAATAAATAAGAAAACCACTGGTCCTAAACCACTTAAGATCCAAAGAAAGCTGCAAATCATTGCATTGTTCCTGACATCTTTGAAAGAAAGCAAAAGTGACAGTAAGCACCACTATTACTACTCCTAACATAGCTTAAATGGGAGAAGATACTGAAAGCCAACATCTATGGTGAAACTATTCTACAATACCATTGAATGAAACAATAATTTAGAATAATTTTATTTAGAAACAAAATTCAATTTTTAAAAGTAACTAGCCTCTATTAAATTGATTTCTTCAATATAACCTTAAAGAACATTCCCCTGGGGAAAAAAAAAATTAGAAGCCATTACCATAGCAGAATTTTGAAATAATTAATTGTCTCATAAGCTAACTGAAACAGCCATCATTTATACAAGTCACTGAACTTACTGAAACTCACTAAATATAACCCAGAACAAGAGCAATCACAAACACTGTGCAAAAATTTAAATGTTCTATCATAAACTCTGTTCAAAATAGCGACATAAAAAATCTTGCAATACCTATGAACTAGCAGATTATTAGAAGAGTTAAGTTCCAGGCAGATCCCTCCAGCCAGGAAAACTCTTTTTCCCCATTTCTTCTATCCATCTGCTACCAGATGCAAGATTGAAAAGCCCCAGGAGTGAATGCTTCACATTTCTCTTGCATAGTGAAGTACAGATATCCAACACCTACCAAGCACAACTCCTGACACCACTGAAAGCAAGTTGAGGAGGAAGATCAGGTAATTTCAGTTAATCTTATCAGTTCAGCTATGTCTCAGAAACATTATAAATATTAATATATATTAATGAATTATTGATATAAGAAAGAAAGACAGAAAAATCATCCTAGAAGAGACATTACTATTTCAAACTCTTGTCTCAGAATCACCATCTACAGTTCTTCATCATCAAAGACATTGCTGCAATTATCTCCTGCACAGTTTTGGAAAGTCAAATGTGTTTTGCTTTTGGGAAGGGACACTTTGATAAGGAGTTTTTCTTTTTGCAGTTTTGTAAATGCATATAAACTGAAACATGAATATATGAGCACTATACATGACTAGTATATATGAGTTTATATGTTACTATGAATATTTCAAAGACCTGGTAACATTTCCAACTGAAAGTGCACTAAAATGCACTGGAAGTCCTGCTGTCTAATAATGGTCCACTCTGAGTGATAAATCTACACTGGCAGAGGACTGCAGTGGTTTGGGGCATTCCTTAATGCACACATTTGGCAAAAAATGCTGTGTCTTAATAGAATACGTAATACTTGGGATGTTTGCAAATGAGCATGAGTGGGTAATTTATATAACAAGAGGGACCAATCCATCACACAGTGTGTAAAAGCATATTTGAACTAGAAGGTTATAGAAACTCTGCCTTGTATATATTCAAGGACCATACGTAGTTCCCTGGTCTTTTCACTGATGGGATCATTAGCAAAGCACATTAAACACCTGAAGAAGTGCTAGGGGCACAGGGAAAGAAACCTGTGTCAACAGTTATCAAAGACCATCGTACATCTCCAGAGTACATAAACTTCTTTTTGCACCACAAACTCTCAGTGTGAGTTATTACTCCCTTTTTCTCTTTTTGGTGTTGAAGATCTCTATAAAGGTGTGACACCATCACTCCTTACCAGTTCCTCCTGTTGCCATGCAGCAAAAATCAATCTAGAATCTCAAGCAATCAGAGAGGAGCTTCAATTTCAAAAGCTTTTTGGTTTTGTTAACTACATGCCATTTTCCAGTTGAAGGTAATAATAATCCATAGCAATCAGCTCACCACTGCAGCACTGCTTTTAGTACCAGAAGCAGAGCAAAGCAAAGCAGAGCAACAATGTGCAAACATACACCCATATACATCCCTATAGCTCCAAAAATAAGTGATATCTTGTGGAATTTGCTTATTCAAACTTATCATTGAAGTCTCCAGTAATTAAGTGGAAAATAGGCTTTGTTTTTCAAAGGCAGCGACTGAAATCTATTTTGATTCTCCACTTAACCTATTCTGTGGCAAATGCAACATTTAGGATGAGACTACACAAGTGATATATACAGAAAGTCCAGTATTAACTTACTCAAATTAACTGTACATCAGGTATTTACCAAGAATGGTCCCATGTATAAAGAACTGCAGACACAAAAGAAAATGCTATTGTGCCCATATCTTCAACACTATGCCATCCCCTATTCTAAAAAAAAAAACAACAATAGAAATACAGAAGGGTATGTAAAACACAAAATTGATCAGAGATACAGGCAGGATTTCAGGAGCAACTAAACAGATGAAGTTCCTGTGGTCTGGAGGATGCAAGGTTGGGTAATGTGGAGGGGACAATAAAGATCAGGAATAGGGAATGGCTGCTCATCCCTTCTCTTGACACAAGGGCTAGGTTGAACCGAAAAGAATAATTTGGCAATAGATTTAAAAGACACAAACTAATACCTTAACTCACAATGACAGTATGGCTTTGTATGTCGAAAATTTAGTGGCAAATCCCTCAAGCACAGTGAGGGAGGGAAGTGCAGGTGAGTCTATTGGCACCAGGATGCAGACACCACCTCCAGCAGAGAAGATGCTGCATGCAAACTGCAGAAAGCTGTCAGCATGCTTTGTCTCTGTCCTGTCAGTGCCCTCTCAGCATTTGCAAGTGGCTGCCACCCAGTCCTGCAGCTGGATCTGGTACAGCATCTCTGCAGCTCTGCTGTGAGCACAAGGGTCTCTCCTTGGCCCAAAGTATTGTGAGGGGTCCCACTGCTGACTGAGACTGACTGCAAGCAGCAGCAAACTCATGGGGTATTCACCTCTTCTCTCCCACTTCCATCCAGGGAACTTAAACTCTCCCCAGCCATGGCAATAAAACCCATTTTGCTACTTAATATTCTTGTAAGTGGCTGGAGCAGGCAGAAACGGATCCTCATTTAGGACAGGAGAACAGTCAACTCTTATAAGGCTTTTAAAGAAGCACAGGTCTTTAGAAGTCAGAAGAAGTATCAACAAAAGTGTACAAGGTTATTTTTGAAGAAACTTCTAACAAGCTGCTTCATGCAAGTAACATTTTAATTGTTTGGTTATTAGCCAAACTGAATAATACACACATAGGAACTGGGGAGATGAGTGAAAGGGAAATAGGAAGATGAAAAGCATGCATTTCTTATTTTAAAATAATTTTAATACAGTACTAAGGTTTAAATTGTAAAATGTATTTGCTAGATACAGTTGGGAATATTGTTTAGTAACATAATTGGGGAAAGCAAAAGAATACATCTGAGTTTTCAGTATTAAGTTTCATTTTGATGTAAAACAAAAACAGGGTGGTTAAAATTCTGAACAAGGATATGCACATGATGGAGGGAACAATGCAGCCAAGAGTAGCAAAATATGTAATAATTACAGGTATCATCTAAGACATGGGAACACTTCAGTATTCTAAAACAGATACCACATTTCCACATTGCAGTGTGATGACTGACATGCGAATGCCTCCCTCTCTTTGTTCTAATGAAAATATCAATGACACTCATCACAATCAGTCCATATATACTTGTAGAACATTTTGGTTTGCAAGTGACATGGCAATAACTAATTAGCAACTGGCAATTGGAAACATGAAGCTATTATAGGTCCTCTGAAGAAAAAGAAACAATAAGTCATAAAAAGCAAATTATTTTCCAGCAATTGTATGAGTCTTTCATAATAAATCTAATAATACTGGGAAAACAATCTGTGCTTTTTACTGCAGTGTCCTCCCTGTCAAGGATCACTTAAAGAACTACAGGGCTTCAAAAGTAGCTTTGCTTTGAAATGTCTCTGACAAGAAAACCTTCTGGTAATTAAACCAGAGTCAAAATTAATCCAAAGATGATTGGAAACACTAAACTTCTTTGACAAGTTAAGAGCACAGATTAAAACAAAAGCAAATCCTGAATATTGTAAACATAACCAAAGCAGCACTATTTCCCATTGTTTTTCCTGAAGCTATATTGATAACTTGAAGTCCTGAAGTTCTCTAAATCATACAGAAATTAAATAATCGAAATAGCCCCCTTCCCCCAGCTTATTAATCATACCTTAATTTGTGCAAAAGGTCTGTCAAAGTTTCCAACATAAAGAAGACCAACATTCTGGGTGAGTAGCCTAAAAAATGAAAAGAATCTTTTAAGATACCACTTTACATCCATAAGTTTCTTTTGCATCTGCAGTAATTGTTACCAAACCCTAGCAGGGCACCAGTCTTCATCACAATAGCAAGAGCTACCCTTGCAAATCTGGTTACACAATTCTGTGTGAGCTACTACAAAAAATGAAAATTTGCATTCAAGATGGATGCACACCAGTAATTTGTGTTTATGTTCCAAGCAGGTCTTCAAAAAATTAATTTCATAGGCTTCTTTGTGATGGATGCCACTCAGTAATGTGGAAGAATGGCAGGTATGTGCTTTTTCTTTTTATTAGAGACCATTAGAGACAAAGAGAGAGCAAGAGAAAAAGAATTATAAACACACATTCAGAGCAGCAAGCCCAAGAGTTAAAACAGATTAGAGCACATAAAAGTATGCCCAGTAATACAAAAATGTCACTACAAGTAGAAAAATATCAGAGAATCTTTGATTGTCTAATGGTTTGCCAAATAAAAAGAGCCCCAGATACAACTTGTGCTTGCTGTTCTCTTCAAGCCTTAATAAAGTTGTTGCATACACCACCAGGATCCAGTGGGACAGTTGGATAAGGGTCTCAAATGCCTGTTCATACTTCTGGAAAAGGCTCTGATTTCTGCAGATACTGTGCAAGCCAATGCTGTCACTACATAAACTCCAAATTCCAGAGGAGCATTAGGGCACTGCTGTTACAAACAGGCTGACAAGAACATCACTGGCCAGCAACAAGGGCAGGAGAGCACTGTTCTGTTCTGATTGCACAATTACAGTGTTCCTCTTGCTATGCAAAGGCCCAGCAATCATCCCCTCCATTTTAAAGCCCCATAAGCATTGCACTGAAATACAGGTTCTTCATAATAATGAGAAACTTTTTGATTACAAACCCTGGAAAGAGTTTCTGTTTTGATTAACAGGGACATTGAAAACCCATCATACTCCTCAGTAGCCCCAAGTTTTCATTAAATGCTTGATATTTTATATTTTCTTTCCATTTTACATCCCATTCCTTCTAGCAATAAGGCCTCACAAAATAATTAAATTAAATAGTGAGAAGTAAGTATAAATGTAGGCATCAGTCAGCTTAAGCAATGACACTGAGGTATCTCTTTCTTACATTATTAACCATACACATATATATAAATAAATATATATATATATAAATAAAAAAAAAAATATATATATATATATATATATATATATATACACACATATATATACACACACACTTATAATTAATACTGAGGGGTTTTTTTAATAACTAAGCCACCTGTCATTTTCAACTCATTTCTCACCATTGCCAGGCCTGTTTTCACAAACAAAAGAAAACAGCAACTTAGATGGCAATAAATAATTTTGAGCCCACAGAATGTACATACCTTCTGACAACAATATGATATTTATGACTTTAAACTCGTTCACCAACAGTGGGAATTGGTGGGACTCAACAAAATTGCAAAGTCAAAAGATTCACGCACATAAAATAGTTAAGTAAGAAGAGGTGTTGAACTGTCACTCTTCAAAAACCTTTCTGTAATTAGATATGGTATATAAAAGTTCCCAGTGCACTGACAGAAATACCCCAAAAAAGAAGAGACCAGTAAGGATCAGACCACACCAGCCACAGCACAGACAGGCAAGTGGATTCCTCCCTTTCCCTATCAGTGTCTCCACCAGAAAGACTTGTATTGTTAGGCAATGGTTTAGCAAAGGTATATGTAAGTCATGATAAGCATATTGAACTCATTTTCAGTCACAGTAAGTCAAATTTATTCAGAACTCAGATGTCTGGAACTGGAAAATCCAGCATATTGAGCTAGCTTTCTCCTAGAGCTATAAAGCAAGATCAGAAAATATTTAAGGGTTTTCTAAATGGAAAGAAACATATGGGAAGTAATCAGCAAAGGTTTTAAGAGGCTACAAAAAGAATTCAAGGTAGGACATCATATTTCAGAGAGAGGCACCTTAAAGAAACAACTGCACATAAGTATCATAAGACAGAAAAGATAGTCCACTAGCTGTTTTTCTAGTAAGGGACCTTAAAAAAGAGAGGACATTCAGTGTGATAATACCCATGTGGTTATTCTTCATGCTTTCTTTACCAGATAAAAATGCAGGACTATTAAAAATCAAAGGCTTTAGGATTGCTTTAATTAGAAGTAACAAACATCCAGGGAACCTTAAGACTGGTCTTTCCAGGAGACTGCACAGCTGTCTACACAGTTCTAAGATGCTATCACTGATGTGTGCTCCAAATGAACTGCAAGACTTGGCTTCCTTAATAAGACTGATATTGACACAGTACAAGCTGATTACTATTCATTCATCTTTCACTGCTTCTGCTAAAAAGTAATTTACTTACAACTTTTTATTTGTACTCACATGGCACTTCAAAAAGCAATGTTAATGCAATGTTAGGAAAATGTTTAGAAGTTATCTGTAGCTCTCTCTTCCTTAAATAAGAGGTTGCATTCTGTATTTCTCTAGTTTACACATTCCTATTGAGTTTTGTAGTTCAAAATTATATCACCAACACATAAACAGTTTCCATTTAAGAACTCCAGAAGGTTGAAATGAGCACCCCATTATGAAATATCCATGCTTTATGCCCCTAAATGGTCTGAGCAATTAAAAAAATCCCAAATCTCATCACAGGTCTGTTGTAGTGTGTTAGTTGGGTTTGTTCTGTTGTTCCCCTATTTCATGTATTGTTTCCCTCTATTCTATG
>JAHXMQ010012337.1:109097243-109110460 GCA_020466415.1 Ammodramus savannarum pratensis | reverse complement strand
CAACCATTTTGCAAGCTCTTCATATGCTATCAGTATTCTTCTTTTCCCTTAAAAAGCCAGCTTTTTAGACTTTATTTAAAATTATTATTCAATTTTGTGACACGCTCTCTAAAAAAAGTCAAATAAGCCGAAGTCTGTGTGATAAGCAACTTGCAGAAATGTATCTTTTCTATAAACTGTGGGGAAAAAAATGAATTCTTTATTAAAATTTCTGTGTTATTACTACAGAAAGAGAGCATCTTTTCATTTACTGTACTGAATGATTAATTTTTATTATGTAGAGCATAAGTGAAAGAGCAATTATGATTAAATGCAAACTGCATAGGACAAAAAATTGATTACTTCCAGGCCCTGGTTGATAACCACTGATTTAACTGGTATCAGAATGACCTGCTTTGTCTCTTCTTTCACATCTTTCTGAGAAGATTTATGTAATGTAAATTATTAAGTTATTAATTAACAAATGTACAGTAAAGCAGGGGCGTTTTTTCCATTTCACAGTCTGCCTCCAACACAATTTTTTTACTCCAAGCAATTTTGCATGTCCTCTTGGACTATAATTTACCCTTGCTAAAAAAAGCTTGCTTAAAAAAATTAGTGCAACATGGTTAGTATGTTTTAGTTTTTCAAGCAGAAAATACTCATTGTGGTGTTTAAGGTACCTGGACAGATAATAAGCATTTTAAAGTAATATAGCTGACTGCAACTATCTACTGGTATTACAGAAAAAAAAATTCACAATGTTCATTATAAAAATTGTGAACTTAATTCAGGTTTGATTTAAGGTAGGACAGTCTCTACAAAAAAGCAGAATGTTTTCTTAGGCTAAGCAATACAGTCAGAAAAAACAAGGATGGAGCATGCAAGTTAATCTCAAGTATGAAGAAAGACTTTGATGTCTAGAAATTTGGCTATTTTTTAATATATCTATGATAAGCATAACAAAACATAAGCAATTGGCTTTCCCTACACACCAGCTACATCTTCAGACCATCAAAGAGAAAAACTTATCAATTGGCATACAGGAATGAAATTTCAGCTATTTCATGGAAATTCTATGCATTTTAACCAGGACTTTAATCACTTTGGAGTAGTAGCAGAAAAAAAAGATAATCACCTTTACTGGGAAAGCAAGCCTGAAGACTCACATGCAAATATGGGTGAGAGAAGTGAAGGCAAATGAATAAAACTTCAGCAGGAACACAAAATTGGATCTATCTGGGAACAGTGAGACAGTAATGAGAAGGCACAGAAGAGAGAAAAGGGCAGACTGGTAGAGCACATATCACTGTAATAGATGATGGGAAACCTGCATTTTAACACAGCCCTGCTGTCAAGTTTTATATCAGCCAGGAAATCCAAGAGCTGAGTGCCCCATATCTTCTTTTACAACCTTGTTTCTTAAAAGAAGTGCAATTTAGGAGTGGTCAAAGTTATTCTGTTTACTGAGCTGCTACAGAGATCTGTGCTCTGGTACAGCCCCAGGAGTCAAACCTTGGTGGAAAAATTCCATTTCTTTTGGACATTTTACATGCACAGATTAGTGACAATGGGACTGCACTGACAGTTCATGCAATTCTACTTTTTTTGGTCTAAATATTTAATTCAAAATTCAGAATATTGCTGTAATTTTTCATATATGGCATTCACACTGGAAGAAGTCTTATCCATGATTGATTTAAAATGCACAGAAAAATAATTACCTCTAAGTTGATGTTATATGCAAACACATTCCTGAAGCAGTAAAAGAATATCAATCAGACAACTAATACAAATATTGCAAAATCAAGTTTCAATTGTTCCTTCAGAGAAATCTTTATCATTCCTTTTTTGAAGTTACATTCAATACTACCTTGTTATTATGGCAGAAAAAATTTATTATCAGAGAGCAAACAGGCATTTCATTCAGATATAAACCACTCAAAGCTAAGACAGAACATAATTACTGTATTTGACATTTGAAAACTAAGAGAAAGGAAAATTAAATTGTTTTCCTTAGGATCAGAATGCAAGAAGGGTTTTTGGAGAAGCTAGAGAATTCTTGTTCATGAAGTTGTTATGAAGATGACCACGCTAAAATAGTCTGAAGGAGGAAAGAGTGTTCAGTCTTATATTTGAGAGCTTGTGGGTAAGAAATAACTTTGCAACTCTCAATTTTCTCAAGCTTGCACATATGGTACAAGCAGATTTTCTGCAAGTGTCCCAATATCCCAGCCAGTTCTGTAAATCCAAGTTAGTCTGTCTGTACTGCAGTTGAAATGATGGTTATTCCCCTCATTATATCTTCACTTTCTCCACTTTTAATAAACCCCACCTTTGTCTAAGTTTATCAGTAGTCTTGCCTTATGTAGAAAACTGGTTAGTATCTAGAGAAACTCAGAGTTATGGAGATGGGGATCTTCTTACTGTTAGTTTTGTTTACTGATATCAAACTTGAGTAGAAAGCTACCACAGGTACCCACAAATAAATAACAGATTACCTAAAATGAGGGTAGAAAGGGAAGCTCACCAGAATTAGGTTTCCTCCACCCAGCTTCTTGCAGCCACTCACCTTTCCCACTGCCAATATCTTTCCATAACTTCAGAATTTCTGACTTTTCAGGTCTCCTTATTAATTAAACTTGAGGATAAGACTTTGTCAAAAGAAACCAAATAAAACTGCCACCAGCTTCTCTGTTGACAGAATTGCTGTTTTAGACGTTCAGAAATCCATTCGATTTTTTAAAGTTAAATAAAAGAACAATTTGTGATTCTGGAGCTATTACATCATAGGAATTAACTTTTAATAATTACCAAATTTTTGCCCTTCTGTCAGAAACTATGCATTTTGTCTTTTAAGAAATTTATATGAAGTCAAATTTAGTGAATGAAAGTAATAATTCCAGTTGAGCAATAACAGAGATACGCCTTAACAAGAAGACATATCACGAAACAAGAGTACATGACTAGATCACACTGCTTAAATAATAACCTGGTTAAAAAAAAAAAAAAAACACAAAAGAGAAGCAACTGTGCAAAGTTTACATCTATAGCATCTTTATGCTATGCATTCCTAGACTGTTTAAAAATCTTTCTGTATTAAATTTTCATTCTAGAGGAGTCATCAGTTCCATAACTCAGCTTCCAGCAACAAATAATTTTGGGCCAAATGTTGTACAAAATCCTTGGGGAAGTGAATAACCCTCAGTCTATACAGGGGAAAGCAGCAGAACAGCCAGCACTGTATAATTTCAATATTTGTTCTTTTCTGCAGTCAATAGGGTTCATAGCTCTTCCTCAGGCTTGTCCAGTAAACTTGTTGAGTTTTTAAGTCATTGGCACAGGTTATACCATGCTTTAAATACGAGGGACCAATTTACTTCCACTCAGATGAAAGTGTTTTACAAGTCTAAAACAATGCTCCCTCCTCTTGCCACAGTCTGGACATAGGCATGCCTTTTGCCCATAGAGACTCTATCAAAAACACAAAATTTGCCAGCCAAATAACATAAAAAAAACTTAAATTAATCTCTGAAAAAGGCAGGATATCATCTTCAGAAAATACATGGAAATTTTCTACATACTGCATGTATCTGAATATTAAAAAAAAACCTGGCATATGATACATGAAAAAAACTTAAGTTGTGTAATAGTTTCCTCTTATTTTTAATATGAGAGTAAAACTAAAGTAAACAACAGAGAAATTATCGCTATGCAGAAACCATTAATCATATGTTATTAAATGGCTGAGCAAAAGAGAAAAATGACCAGCTTTGAACATTTCATTTTGGTGACATAATTCAAATAACTGAGGCTTAATACTTCTGCTGTTAAAACAAGCTGTGTTTATAGCCTGTTTTAGCTGGAAGAATGCATTTGCATGCCATACCATTGCCTCTCCTAAAACCAGAAAATTATTCCAGTTTATCATAATACAGAATTCACCTCTTGAAACGCAATTTTCACAAGTAACGTGTGAAGATTTTTTAAAAAGTGAGCATTGTGCAGAAACCAAGTGCAAACATTCTGCTCAGTGGGACTCCAGTAATTTCTGCTTCTCTTCTTGAATGAGACCAGAACGATCAACAGTCAGTCCTGAGCAGAACTGTGCTCAGATCATTTCAATTGCAAATTAAGTAGTCAGAATGTTAACGCCATGTTAGCCATGTCCATAGGAAATCTTCAGGAAAACTTTCAGATCAGATCCTTCATTAGGAGATATCCAATTCACTTCTGAAACTATCTGTCTTAATCTATTCCACAAATCCAGAGATTTCCTGCAACTGAATATTCTCTTTCAAGTAGAATTCTGTATCCCTGAGAAAAAAAGACTAAAATTCTGATAATTTGATAATTGATGCTTTAACATTCACCAAAAGAGTGAAGTGTTTTTATAAACATCTGAGTGAAATGATGGTTTGGACATTTTCCCATTGAGAAGCAAAAAAATAAAATAATCAAATTCACTATCCTGTTTCACTCTTCTCAATCCGACCTTCTCTATCCTATACTTAGAGATATACACATTATATTTAATTTATAATCCACTGATAAATATTTGGTCACAGTGCAATCTTTTGATACTTTGTGGAGAAAAGGCTTTAAGCGTGAAAATAGCCAAAGATTATAGCTTTGAAAATATTTAGTTGTTATAAGGGGGAAAAATGCCATCTGCTGGGTACAGCTGAGGACTGTCCTTTTCTTCCCAACACACCACGCTGTCCTGAGAGAGTTTTCTCTCCACTTCATCATTCATTTTCCCATCTTTAAAACTGATAGAGATACATGCATTGGTTTTGAGGGAATGTGATAACAACCTGATTAAAACTCCATAACAAAAGCTTCTTTCCATATACTTCTTAGAGGCTGACAACAGGATGACTAGCAAAGGAATAATATTGCTATTAATCTTTTAAAAACATTACAACTGTCTCTAACATTGCTCCCCACACCCCCAAATACTTCACATACTTTTGTATTTTCACTTATATAGACTTCACTGTTAAGTGATTTGTAAGCCATGGAGCACTGATTGCTGGAGTACAGGTAAAGAACCATTCGGTTACCCAGCTTAAAAGCACAAAACCACTGAAAACCTCCTTAATAAAGTATGGAAAAGAAGTGGAGAGTGTCCAGTTAAGAAATTTATTTGTATGAAGAGGGCAAAAAATTAATAAGAGAAAAACCCGATTTAATAAAATAAATAACCTTTAAAATTAAGAAGTGTGATAAAAGGTAGATAGGGTTTCCCTATGTTAACATGAAAAAGAAAACAAAAGAGTTGCTTTGATTCATAACAAACAATGGGATTCCTTTACATTTTTGCTTGTTATTAATTTTACAATGTAAAATGTAACAGCTTGTCACCTGTGTGTGCAGATACACATATGCATATAGGTATATTTATAAATTTAAAATTCTGATTCATTTCATATGAAACTGAACCAGCTTACAATTCTGGAAATCGGGGTTTCAAAGTTAAAAAAAAGGCTTATTTTTCATCTATACAATGATGCTAAAAATCATGCAGCTTCTGTGATGTACATATCTTTCTTTTGTTTAAGATAAAAGCCTTGATTTCAGAATAGAATTCAGTATCAAAACATGCTTGTACTTCACATTCACTGTCATGACTGCTTTGTAAAAAGACAGCAAGCATAAAAACAATGAAAATAAGGAACTTTGGCCTTTTTAAGATCCTCTAGCAAGAGGACATATTGTCAGATGGACCCAGAACTCTACTGAAAATTATTAAATGCTTTTTACAAATTCCCACTCAAAGTACAATATGTGCACATGCTCCATCCACCACCATTGCTGTTCTCTTCCCTATCACTCAGGTAACAACATGGATTCTCCACTCCCACTAACAAATACATGCACCCATAGCCTCACTGATTTTAATGTGCTCCTATAGCAGGACAAGCATCTTTTCCCAGAAAAAAAAAGCTACAAGCTGAGTGTTGGTTAAAAAGACAGCAAATGTGAATTACCAAACCTATGACACATCCCAAGTCATTAAACAGATATCAAAAATCCAATTTATTTCCTCAAAATGAAAATGTCCTTTAAAATGCTAATTTTTAAAAACTCATTCTACATGTACATAGTTTGTTTAAGTCAATCATCACATCTTGAATCCCCCCCAAAACCAGAGATACTAGATAATTATCCTGAAAAAGGATTAAGTAGGTTTCTTTTCTAATGTTTCTGAAGTTGTAAGATAAGCACATGTACCAAGAATTTCTCTTTACTATCAACATGGGAAGGTGAAACTGCTGATAATCTCCCTGTATTTCAGAAGCCCACAGTTGCATGCATACCATATTGATAACACTTATGGCAGAAATGCAAACAATCTGCATCAGGGTCATTCATTTTGTTGACACATTTTGCTGATTCCAAACTACTTGTGAATTCAGTAAGACACAAAAAGCTAGGCTTCTAATTCCTAAACCAATTTCAAAACATTCTGATGGTATCAGAGCAAACTGAATGGTAGTCTTGGAGCTATGACTGTCATGAATTATTTTTATCTTTAATACATTCATTCTTTAGTACTTGTATCTGCTCTTTTACGATTTCTGAGTTTGGTGTTGTCAGAAAATTAAGTAATAAAATGCTCAGAGTGGGACCAATGAAGAGTAAATATATGTACAACATCATTGTCTGTCCAGACTGTTTGCTCTACTCTACCATGGTGATAATTTCTTTTTCCGACTTTGAGCTACACCACAGAAGGCAAAGGAGCCATCTGAGCTGAGTTTTTTTTCCTTTTAAATGCATGTTTCATGGAATCACAGAGTGGTTTGGGCTGGAAGGGACCTTCAAGATGATCCAGTTCCACTCCTGCCACAGGGACCAGGTGGCTCCAAGTCCCATCCAAGCTGGTCCTGAGCACCACCAGGGATGGGGCACCCACCACAGCTCCTCTGGGCAATGCATTCCAGTGCCTCACCACCCCCACAGCTGAGGATTTCTTCCCAATACTTACCCTAAATCTGCCCTTTTTCACATTAAAGCCACTGCCCTTTGTCCCATCACTACAGGCCCTTTCCTGTCTCCAGCCTGAACAAGCCAAAACCTCAGCCTGCCTTTGTAGGAGAGCTGCTCCAGCCCTCTGATCATCCTTGGAGCCTCCTCTGGATTCATTCCCACAACTCTTTCATTTCAAACACTTATTTTTCAGACCTGTAATAATCCTATATTAATGCTCCTTTCTGAATATAGTTTCAGATGTATAGATCTGTAAACTCAAGAAAACAGACAATAAAATCTCATTAAGCAACAAATTAAAACCACGAACACATACCACAAAAAAAAAAAAAAACCCAAAGCAAACAACTGAATATTAATTTGTACTGTAAACAATTAATGGAGAAAAAAATATTCTGAGTTAAAGTACCATTCATGACATATTTAAAAATCTAGAAAATACCCCTTGTCTGAAAATGACCAAATAGTCACTACATGTAAAAATGCAGAAAAAATGCATTTCTAAGAAGCTCATGCCAATTTCTAAAATCCATGTAAAGCACTCTGAACAAGATGTCCACAAATACTCTCTAATAAGTCCTATAATTTAAAAAAATTTTATGCACTGATGGAAAAAAAATATGCTCACAACTGAGTTCCAGTAAGTTTGAGAGCAGCATATCTATTTCAAGCTATAGCAACAGGATGATGAACATTTTTTCTATGTAAATTAGATGGCTTTTAAATTATGCAAACCTTTACAGTGGCAAACCTTTACAGTGTATAACATAGAATAATATCAAATCCCTGTTTATAAAAATTGTGTGTTATTTTACTTTGCAACTCACAAATCTTCTCAAAAAGGACAATCACACAATTTGCAAATTAAATATATGTACAATAAATATTCTTACTCTAAGTACTGTACTGTAAAATCTCTATTTACAGTAAAGAAAGCATAAAGAAAGAAAACCAAAAATGATTAAAATACATATTAATTTAAGTGTCTAACAGTTCCATGTTATTTGCAAAATATTTAACATCTGATCTGCAAATTATCTTAGAATAAGTCTGATTGGCAAGGAGCATTACATGTCATCTGTCTCAAGCTCAGGACTGGGTCAGCTTCCAAGTTATATCAGGGTATACTCACACTAATTAACACTCTAATTAACTTCTGAATGCTTCCAAAGATGGAGACTCCATATCTTGCCAGTGTTTGACTCTCATCACGCTGTTTCTCCTCTTGACCTTTACAATTGGTGTCCTTTGCCTGCCTTTATTCAGCATCAATCTCAGAGCAATGCTGCTTCAGCCTATCTATCACCTGCTGTCAGGGAGCAGTAAACAGCAGTTAACTATTACACAGTTAAGTATTATTCTCTTATTTGGACAGAGGAAACCCAGTTCTCTCAGCCTTTCTTTGTATGTCGTGTTCCCCAGTCCCCTCACAGCCTTGGAGACACTCCACTGAACTGGCTCCAGTGCATCAGTGTCTTTCTCAATTTGGGGAGCCCAAAACAAGACAAGCACCCCAAATGCAGTCTCACAAATGCCAAACAGAGCTGAAGAATCATCTCCTCCATCCACTGCAGCCCAGCTATCACATCAATTGGCTGCCTTTGCTCTGAGGGCTAACTCTCGCTCCAGTTTCAAAGTTTTGTCTTCCAGTATCCTGAGCTCCAGTTTGCCCAAGCAGTCCCTAACTTCAACTTCCCTGCACTCTGCCATGAGATTCAGGGACCCCAAAAGCCTGAGAACAGACCTTACCAAAGCAAAGGCTGCAGTGTGTACCCTCAGCATTTTTGCATCTTTTCCACTGTCCAGTGCTGCATCAGCATCACACCATTTCCTTAAGTCTTCCTCCCATGAACAAGGCACCTACAGACACCAGTGACTTGGCTTCAATTCCAGTGCAGTTCCTCCATCCTCCTCTCTACACCCAACACCGTTGTTACACTCTTCATGGAGGTCTGTCACTATTTACAAACTCCATCCATTTCATTGTTTGGGTGAGTTGACTTAGGCATTCCCCATTGGAGCAAGCTGCACCTGTTTGCCACACCTGCACAGGGAAGAGCACGTCCTTGTGCATTTGAGGAAGCTGTTGTTGAACATCAACCAGCTGTTCTGAGCCTCTCTGCAGTTCAAAGGGACCTAACACGGGTTTCTACCTCTATTATGAAAAGCCAAAGCCAACCATTCCAAAGTCCAATATAATTCCTTCACTGCTTCTCTCACTCTTCTCAGATTACACCACTTTACAGTAGTTTGGTTGGGGGTGGCATCAGCCCTCCATTTCCACATTCACAAGTAGCAAGGAATCTAAGGTACAGGGACAAATAGGAATAAATATCTATCCAAATGTAAATCAGAAGAGAGAAATACATGGGAGGTATGAAAATTTTGAAGATATTCTTCATCTCACTCAAGAGGTAGAAATGGATCTTAACAGAGTGGATAACCATGATGATAACTGACACAAGGAACTGGAAAGACTACTTTAAGGCAGCAGCTATTTCAAGAAAAGGGAACAGGGTCCACAAAACATATGAGACTACATTTACATTCCAATTTGCTAGCATATAGATAATTTTAGGATGATATGAGGCAAAGCTTTTAAAAATCGGGAGAAATGAGTAGCTGAAGTAGAATAATTATCTAACAGATGGAGATTGCCCAAGACTGCCACTTGAACATATAAAAAGATGAGACTGACTTCATTTTTGAAATACAACATTAGAAATTCCGAGAGCATGCTGAGTATTAGTTGTGGAAGGTACAAGATTTTGTTCAGTGTACCAGAGTATAAATAGAGATTAGATTCAAAGCTTTACCTTGAAAATAGTTTTTAAAGCCTGAAGCTTTACAAAAAGATTTTAAGTATCCTCACATAAGCAATATAGCATACATATTTACAGCATAGCACTTGGTTAAAATGTCTGCCTACCAGTTTCCTTTGCAATGCCAACGCTGCAGCTGCACATGCACATGGTGGCATTTGGGCTTCTCCTTCTGTGCCACTGCATTGCTCTTTCTACAGATCACATCCTCTTCAATCCATTGGCACAACCATGCATTTCCTCTTCAGAAAGCCAACTCTAGTAACAGCTGAATGCCTGGAGGTAATATCTAATCCAATTACTCCTTTACTTCCACTAGTAACTCTCACATTTCCACAGAAAGTAACCAATTCCACAGCATGCATGCTTCCTTTAACCACTGTACAGCCATGAACACACTTAACACACTCAAACCTGCACTCAGCCTGCTGCCATCCTCACAGGGCACATCTCTGCCTCTACTTGCAACCTCTTGTCCTTATTTATTTCATTATTGTTGCACATCATCATCTGCATTCTGCTTCATGACTCTGCTCTACCCAACAGCGATGCAGCCCCAACACTGACTGCGGTCTGTGGAGACTATGGGAACATGGGATTACTATTTTACTATTGTTATCCCCAGGGTATTTACTTGTAAAAGCCCCTTTCTGTGATGGATGGCACATATAAGAACGAGTCTGTGCTCTTTGATAATGGACATTCTGCAAACAGGTGAGAAGGCAAAGATTTCACAGCCCAAACCAACAACTTCAGTATCACATAAAAGTGGGAATGGGAAGAGAGGAAGGAGCACCAACACCCAGGGCATGCAAACTTTCCCATTAGTTCTGCTATCTTAGCTGATTCAATTAACTCATATGGTTTTTCAGCCAGTTACTAATTTTTTTTAAAGCAGAAGAGTGAAAAAGACTGGCTTATAAAAAGAACAGAAACATAACTATATGAGAGCAAATCAAGAATATCACAGCCATTTTGAACCAGTTGCAGCTCTTCTTCTCCCCCAGTCCTTTTTAATTTATAAAACAAAAGGAAAATACCACTTCTAAAAAAAAAAGACATCCACTTGCCTGGAGTGTGGTATCTATATCTGGTTGTTGGTTTGTAATTTCCAGTGGATCCAAGGATATCCCCACTATCCTTGAATGAATTGTATTTTATCTTCCATTTTTTATTACTTGACAATGTCCAAGCTAAACAGAACTTTGCCTAAACACTGTCTGGGGTTTTTCCTGTACAATCTAGTTAATAACAGATACAATAAAAAATTACAAACTTAACACTAATAAATAGTTCATGTCTACTTCAAATTACTACTTTTTTTAGAGGAGTACAACTTCAAAGACAAGTAAAACCCTTGATGGTTTTTATCTAGTACTTCAAGGTACTAGATAAAATTTATATTATATTGTGATTTGAAATGGTATCAAATTGACCCAGTAAGATATTAATTCAAAGCAAATAAAGCCAAAAATTTGCTTGTAATTTGATTTTAGCAGTCTGATACAGATAAAATTAAGGGATTTGCAAAGGCTAATTAAAAATCTGTAAAAGGAAGCATGAACATTTAAGAAATTCTGGTTATGGAAGCTACCAGAAACATGGTACTATTTGACATTTTCAGTCGATATTTGTGACATTTAAGTAAGGCTCAGAGTTAGTTCGGGGTTTTTTGGATTTTTAAGAAATATTCATACAGCCAGACATTTTGAGAAAAAGCATCTCTGCTATTTAAAAGCAGTCTTCCCTGCAATGTAAGTGAGAATCTGCACACAGCAAATAAATATCCTTCACATTCTCTACTTTTAAGGTTATTTAACTTGTAGGTCATTAGGAAAAGCAGTTAAAGTGCTCGAGACCCTCTTATTTTTTCATGAGCATCATCATAATTAAGGAAAACACAAGGTACACTTAAGGCCATTGTTCTAATAAACCTGAAATGAAAGAGAAGTGCTGGGAAGCAGGTCAGCCTTTCTCAAACACATGTAATGCAAGGGCTTTTCAGTACAACTGCTTGTTTCACAAGAGACAAACAACAAAGTCCTGTCTTGTTTAAATGATTTAATGAGCTGTTGGTTGTTATTGCAGGGGTTTTGTGTTAGGGGGTTTTGGTGGGTTTTTTTAACTAGGACTAACTACTTTGATGTAATGAGAAGAGATTGAGAGAGAGCACTGAAATTCTTGCAAATAAAACACAAAAAGAGTTAATTGAACCATCATCCTGATGCTTGGAAAGGCTGGACAATGATGATACACAGGGGACAATTACCAAGGCTCAGCTGATAAGATGTAACTCACTAAGGTGCAATAATGCAATTTCTTTCAAATATGTGCACTGAACAGGAGTGTCAGTATTAGGTCACTGAGGTTACAGAAACCCTGCCTTTCTTTGGGATGCAATAGTATCATTTTTCTTTATGTTTATTCTTTGTTATGCAGTCTTCATCTTTATCAGGCTTATTCTAAAAGTACTTGACAGATCATAAGAACAATCCTTTTAAATTCAATGGCAAAACTCCCTCCAATATCCTATCAAGAATGAAATAACTGAAGCCCAGATGAAAGCAATTGGTCATTCATCCGTAACGGGACTACATCTGGGGTGAAACAGCAGCTATTCTGCAGTTAACACTTCTACTGCAAACTGATCTATGGAGGAAAATGCTCAACTCAAAGCACAGGGGAATTTACATAGATGGAAAATAATCACACTGACTAAAATCTGGCAAACTCCCCAGAGGTAACTCCTTTATTCAGATGAAAAATGCACAAGATTGTTTACAATTGTTCAGGATCTCAATTACATATGCTATCTAAAAGACATGTCCAACAGCTGACAGAACTCCAATCTCATGCTACTGAATAAATAATGCTCCTATATGGGGTTTTTTTCACTATTTGAGTGAGCAGGGAGCTATAAATGCAAGGGCTGCATGGTTATAGCTTTATGATTTGGTTCAGTTTTTAACATTGCTGCCCAGGCTGTAAATTGTGATAAGATCACACACAACTGCAGCACAGGTTTAGTTATGTCTGCATTTCAAGATTAAAAGATGAACCTGAAAACCAGAACAGAGGACTTGGAAATTACAGACAATTCCTGCTCACATTGTTTCAAGCTGTTATGTATTTGAGGTGAATATTTTAACTTGGGCTCCTTATTTGTCTGTAAGAGATCAATACAAAGGCACACCTTCTATTTCTGTAGATGCTGTTTGCCTATTTGTGTCAAAACAACGTGCAACTTCTGTAAATTCTGTACCAGTACCTCAGCCACATCTGCAGTATTTTGCTGTCAAATGCCCAACAGATTCACTGGCTGAATGGCAGATCCCAGAGGGCTGTGACCAGTGGCACACTGTCACCAGTGGTGTCCCCCAGGGTTGAGAAGTGGGCCTGGTGTTGTTCAGTTTACTCCTC